>CP139507.1:313386336-313570405 GCA_021014915.2 Artemisia tridentata subsp. tridentata
TCTAAAATGCTCAGTATACGTCAATTATCTTCTAATATGCTGTATATTACCTCCACGTTATCATTAAATTTCTGTCAACAAGAACGAAAAAAGTTTTCTTGAACCTGGCTATTAAATAATATATGGGCTACTAGTGTCTCATTGGTAAACCTTTACCATCTAGATACATCAAGATAAGCCTAGTTAAGACAGAAAGTAGAAGCAAAGCCCTTGCATTCAAGGGCGGAACTTTTAAGGGGCAGGGGAGGGTCGCCGGGCCCCCCCCCCCCCCCCCCCCAAAAGTTGGGGCAACTAGTGTTAGTTTTATGGACAAATATTAATGAGTATGTCCAAAATCGAACTCGAGACCACGGGATTGCACACTTTACGTATGAAGAATTAATGGATAATAATTAATATATAAACCGTTATGTATTAAATTATTAAAACACAAAATAACGACTAACGAACGTTAAGTAATTAACAACAATTGACTAACGACCGTTAGGGAATAAGAGAAGGACTATAGATGAAATTAGAGGAACAAGAAGCTTCCGGAACCCCTAGGGATTACCTAAGCCGATCGGCCATGGGCTTGGAAACCCAATCCATTGCCAAACTTGTTCTCCAAGATTCTCATGCTATATATACAAGACCTAGGGTTATTGAATTATTAACTCTTGTGCACTTGCTATAACCCTAAACCCTTTTTCCTCCTTCTTTTCCTTGTTTGGCCGATCGATCAAACACCCTTAAGAGCCGATCGGTTTTGGTTTTTGCTAAAACAAAATTGTTTGGTTTAATTTGTGTTTAATTACTAGCATCAACATTAATTCGGTTATAGTACGTGTGTACAAGATCGTGGTACTAACTCATTATAGTTAATATCTTGGATTGAGTTACAAAACGGTAAGGGGTAACTCGTTAATCCATTCTTGATAAAGATTGAAGAAGATTTGAAGTTTGATTCTTGTTTTGCTAGAATCAAAAGGTACGTTTACTTTATATTATTCGGTTAATTATTTATGTGTTAAAATAGATCCTACGCTTCCG
The DNA here is from genome assembly GCA_021014915.2 of Artemisia tridentata subsp. tridentata. Classification (NCBI taxonomy): domain Eukaryota; kingdom Viridiplantae; phylum Streptophyta; class Magnoliopsida; order Asterales; family Asteraceae; genus Artemisia; species Artemisia tridentata. The sequence continues at coordinate 313,387,369 of CP139507.1, forward strand.
CATATGTGTATGATGATTACTAGATTTATATATGAACTAGTCATGATTATTAAATTCTAACAGTGGCATCACGAGCCGTTTTAACATGTACTCCCTCCGTCCCATATTAAGTGTCCACTTTCCAAATGCACAAAGTTTTAAGAAATTCCACTAACTACACTCTCCACCAATCAAATATCACTATTACCCACTAAAGTCTCTTCTCATTGGTTGAAAATATTCCCTGGACACTTAATTTGGGACATCCCAAGATTCCATTATGGACACTTAATATGGGACGGAGGTAGTAATTAATTACCGAAACACATAAAAAACGAATCTTGGATTAGGTTTTAATGTTAGTCCATTTTTTACGGTTTAAAAAATCGAAAACCCTAATTTTTTTTTTTGTGTTGGGGGGGGGGGGGGGGGGGGGGGGGGGGGGGGGATTCCCTAACATATAAAAATTAGTTTTGTAGTTTTGAAACCCTAAATTTGTAACATGTTTATGTGTTTAAAGTTGCGTATCTTGTGACTTGCATTAATCCATGATGAAACATGCATGTTTATCATGGATTAGGTTTGATTAATTGTTAAGTTGATTTATACATGTAATTATGATAGATCTAAAATTGGGGAAGACCTCAATTAATTATATTAATGAATCTATTATGTGCAATTTGGTATATATTTGCTATGACTAACGCAATCGATACGTCGATGCATGTGGCTCACTTACCATTGTAAGTGATAGTCTTAGTTAAATATATGCATAATTAACATAGAAAGATTATTAATAGGTTTTATCAAACAAGTTTGCATGTGGCTAATTGTTACATAAATTAATTGTTAAGATTATGTGTGTTATTTAGTTGTTTATTTTTATTATTACTTGTTTTTTGTTTAAATTGTATGACACGTTGTAAGCAAAAAAGGGTAATTTTTGAATAGAAAATAAATGGACTAAATAACTATGAAACTTGATGTGATAAATTATGAATCTTGCAAAGTCTTATGTGCCGATAGTGGTTCGCTTCGCACGGTAATTTGCTCCCAGGAGAGACTAGCAAGATTATAATTTATAACATGTTTTTAAGACTTAAAGTCATAAACTTTTAATTGAGTGATGAGTTTTGTACCAATAGTGTGAACGGCTCACTCAGTTTTGACAAACTATAAGAGGGGTATAAGGAGAATTGACATTAAATTGTCAAACCGAAAGACGCTTTTTTAATTGGCACTTGTGCTGACGTTTGTCTCTCCGCTCCTTTGTGCGTCATATTGGAGCTACCTAGTATGGCTATTAATGTACAAAATCATCTTAAGGACGAATTAACCTGAATTCCACATGCCACTTTGTGGTAATTATCCGAATAACTTGGGTCTTTTGATTCATGCAGTAGTAGGATATAGTGGGCGATAATTGTAGGTAATTCTGTGATTGGTGAACCCAATACCTTAATTAAAACTTTGTTGATTTAAATCTTAGCTTTAAATTTCTAAATAAAAAGGTTTTGAAAAATTATGATACGAAGATGTGTGCATGCTCCTTCGTACATATTTTGATTGACATATCAAAATAAGTACCCTTAAATTTAAGTTCATGCCATCTAATTATAAGAAACACTTGAAATTGTAATTTAGCTTACGTGAGACCTTGACTAGATTACAATGACAAGGTAAATTTCCATGACGTGAGACCGTGCATGGAGAATTTGCAGTTTCTAAATTAGACAACTTAATTAAGTTGTTAGTGAGACCTAGAAACTTAAGGCATGAGATGGGATGAAACATGCTTACTTTGCAAATTGAATTTGGCAAATGTAAATCCAATAATGATCTAGGAATTGAAAATTGTTTGCCAATTATTGTTCGACAGATTACCATATTTTATCCTTTCATTACTAGCAGATCAACTGATGTAGTGAAATTATGAAAATTTGGATCCTAGTTTTCAAGAAAATTCAATGGTTATATGAATATTTCCTTGGGTATTTTATTTTCTTGAAAAGATTGTATTATCAAAAATACTAAAATTGAATTTTGTAAATTCTTTTAAATGTATTAATGCAACATTAAACCGTAAACGGGGGATATTCTTTTATTGGTAAAGTGATCTACACCCGTAGGGGTTTTTTTGGCTAGAGTCAATTTTACTAAAAGAATAAACCTAGTCTCCTTTTTATGAGAAAAGAGAGACTTAATCCTATTTTTTTTCATGAATGAGAAAGGTATGATAGGAAAATTAGAATTGTCTAAAATTCTAAGAAATAACTCATAGCAATCTTTAAAAGTTAAGAAAATTGCACATTTTCTGAGTTATTAAATTAGAAACTAGACTAATTACCGCAAAATTGGTAAAAGGCAAACCAGCATAATTTATCTAGTTGTTGTGCTTTGACCATTTAAAGATGCTACATACCATTGTGGGGATGGTAGACATATTAAGGAAAAATTGCATGCCCAATTTTCAAATTAATTGCATTGATAGATAGTCCATCATCTAAATAGTAGAATACACTCTTCTTAATACCTAAGTAATTGTTGCGAATGGGTCTTCTCAAAGGTGTAGGAAAGTTAATAGCACACTATTTGCTTTTACTGGTTATGAAACACTTACAATGTTGTCAAATCCAGTGGGAGCATTGTTTTGTAATTACTGAATAATGAATTATTGTAATGATCTTTAATTCAGAGGGAGCTACTAGCTTTGTAATCTTGATAGTATCCCAGATTATCTCTAGAATGTCTTGAGATAATTACTTTCCAATTGTAGACAATTGTGATTTTAAGGATAGCCATGTACGTTTCCTTACTAGACAATGTGGTTCTATATCTACTAATTATGCTAATATCTATGACACAATCATATTGATCACATAAACAAACGAGTGACGTGTTGTTTATCTGATACATGATGTTCCATGCACAAGTGGGAGAAATCTTATATTGTGTGCAAGGTACAACACATAGGAATATGATATAAAGGATTGTCTTGACCACAAGGTAAGAAACTAAAGTTTTAAATAATACACATCTAATTCAAGAAACACTTGTTGAAATTTAGCTTAAGTGAGACCTTGACTAGATTGCAATGACAAGGTGAATTTCCATGATTACGTGAGACCGTACATGGAGAATTTACAGTTTCTAAATCAGATACCTATTAGAACAAGTGTCAATGTGATAATGAGACTACTTCAAACTAAATATTTATGTATTATTGAAATGATATAAATAAATGAAGTAATCTAATACTATTTCAAATTTGAATATTTATGTACTCTTGGAATGTCATAAATAAATGAAGTAATAAATTAACTTGAAATTACTATTGAAACCAAATTGTAGCGTTCATGATTACTTTAGTTATACATGTTTATACTTTATTGTAAAGCTATAAATGTGAAGTCTTTTAATTGTTACAAGACTTATTATTATAATATAAAGTAAGACGTTAACTTGTTATGTCTTCCTTATTAAGACATATACAAGAAGTCATTGAGTTGATCAATGATTTATAACGTATAGCGGGATTATAACAAATTATGTCTTCTTGTTGAGAAATGGACATGAAGTGACTTAGTTAAAAAGTACATGCGTTATAAAGCATGCAATTGGCTTGAAAAATCTATTTCACCATTAAGTTGACTTAGTTGGTAAATAGGTAAGCCAAAAGGAGTATAAGGTTATCTTACATACTGTTAGATTGTCTCACAATATTAGTTCTAATGAAATACCTCAAGTTTGTGGTGTGTTCAGTTAGGAGAATCAAAATCTATTGGTATCGTTCGATTAAAGATAACTATAACTTCTTTTCTTCCAAAAGTTATCAAAGTTAGAAAATTGAGTATGGATTGTATATACTCAATAAGACTCCAATCTAGAAGATTGATAAGACACTATTTATTATGGAATGTGATGAATCACATTAAGTCTTAAAATGAAGTTCTGAATTTGTTAAACTTCTGATGAAGCTAGATATTAACAAACTAATATCAGGAACTGTCAATGTGTATGTGTAATGTCCCAAAAGAGAACAATTTAGTGTGGCTCTACTTGCTAAGTATTTATAGATAGTCTATAAATTGCAAAAGGCAAGTGGGAGGTTTTATCTTGAAAAGATAAAATTACAAGATACATAATCTTCTAAAAATACACTAGTAAATGTCATGATGAGGATTAAACATGTTAATGTTAAATCTCAAGATGATGGAATTCTCATTCATAGATCCGCAAGGATATCTCAAATATTTGAATGATATGTTGAGGATTATGAGTTACAGGATTATGGTAAACCTATAAATCATTAAGATGAATTGCAAATATTAAATTTGGCAAATTACTCATACTATGAATGTTAAGATGCAGTCCATAAAGATAATTAGTTTTTTGAAACTTAGTTTATCTTGAACTCTATAGTTAGACTATAGAATGAAGATGAGTTTCTTCAAAGGGAATGAAAATCCTAGAGGTTTAAATCTTTGTGTAGAAATCATGTGGACAATTTTGTAAACATATTTAATGTATGATAAGATTATTAATCACACTTAAGCATTGAATATTCTTTCAAGGCACATTAAATGAATAAAGATTATGATTGTCATTCTTAGTTTCATTAATATGAAATTGAAAATGGAATATCAAAACTCTTTCTTGAGTAATTACTTGTGCGAGGACGATAAGTAATCAAAATGAGTATTTGAATTCAAATAATCTTTGGAAGTATACAAAGTGCAATAATTCATGAATGGATTAATGCATGCATCTAGGAGATATACTTATGTTTAATAATTAAATCCAAATTTTGATTTATAATTAAAATAAGATAATTCCTTAGTATTCCTGAAAGTTAGTGGGAGTGTTATGTTTATTTTCTTATTTCATATATGTTGTATAATATATAGGAAGTAACATTCCATATACGTTAAATGTTAAGTCTTAGTTTGGAATGAAACTTCACTTGAAGATTTAGAAAATAAACATACAACCTTGGAATATATGTTTATTAAACATAAGCGGTAAAATAATTGATTCTAATAGAACATGATATACTATTAGAAAGTCTAAATGGAAACATATCTTTGAAAAGATATAACATGAATGAAATCTAAGTTTGACACAAGGATTTTTCATGAACATCATGTTATTTGTTGTATCATGCTTGGATGAAAGATGATTTGACAACATTGATATCTAATTGAAAGTTATTAGATAACTAAGTGTAATGAATATGGTTGGATATAGAATTACATCCTCAGCCTGGAATTGCTCCTAAATTCTAAGTATGAACCATATGACAAATTGTTGCGTAATCGTTATAGCCGATAAATCTTGAAAGATTAGAAGGCATCAAACATTACACAATGGATATTAAAGTTTACAGAATTTTAAAGAGTATATTGTTGTTTGCATACAATGATGCTAATGAAATTGAGATGACACTCAATACTAGTCATGGTAGGATTTCATCCTTGTTAATGGCCATGTGTACTAGTTATGCTTAACTAAGAGCATAGTTGCATTATACATTAAAGAATTAGAATACTTAAACTATAAAAGGTTTGATAGTTTAATTGTCATAAATTGGTGGTTGAGGATGTCACGCATTTTATGAAATATTATGTGGCAATATCAAGATAGTTGAATGCACACATACAAGAACTTCACTAATTGAATTCTTGAAATAAGTATTCTCAAATTCCGATAGATCAAAATTAGTTGATTTATGTCTTGTCAACAAGTATGATTGACATGACTTGAGGCATAATTCATTAACTAGAATTATCATGCATTGATCTATTTAGTATTTGGATAAGGGATGTTAAGAAATTATTATTTACAATGAATTAAAGTACTTGGTACGTTTGTTTTCATTAATAATAGATTGTATCCTATATTTGCATGTTTAAATCCGTGAATAACTTATGTTATTCTAAATTGTCCGTTGTCAATTAATGATATGGGAATATCATTAAATTAAGACAAATCTGAGTATTGGTAGAATATACTTGAAAGTATATTGATGCGTTGACATGCCAATTTCACATGATATTCAATGAATTGAATATAGGACTTATCCCAACTTCATAAGTTTACTTTATGGATCTTGTCATCAAGTAAATCATGAATATAGTTATCCTCAGACTTGAGATACCAGATAACTGTTATGGATGTAGTGCATTTCTGTAAAGCAATTTACCGCTATACGTTACTGGTAGCCATAAGGATTGTTTTCAGGAATGTTGCAAAGTTCATGGGTTAGGCTCGTAGTCAAGAGAGAATTTGTTCCTTCAAATTTGTTTTGAAGTTTAATACTGATGGGCCCCTCGTAGGGTTGACAAGATGTTTGCGTGGCCACGCCCAAGATCTATCTGGAATACGTTCAGATGATTTGGTAATCTTGCTCAATTAGAAACAACGAGAAACAAAATAGTTAATTAAAGAATGACTAAGATCCATATCTTTATTAACGTGGTATTAGTAACAAAAGGATAAGTATGATGATTTCCAGGAGACCATCCTCGAGTTGTACTGGGGGCATTGGCGTGTTGCTAGACGCTAACCAATGTCATTACACTATTAATAGATGTCCAAGTGGGAGCTGTTAGTTTTATGGACAAATATTAATATGTGTATGTCTAGAATCGAACTCGAGACCACGGGATTGCACACTTTACGTATGAAGAATTAATGGATAATAATTAATATATAAACCGTTATGTATTTAATTATTAAAACAAAAAATAACGACTAACGGACGTTAAGTAATTAACGAAAATTGACTAACGACCGTTAGGGAATAAGAGAAGGACTATAGATGAAATTAGAGGAACAAGAAGCTTCCGGAACCCCTAGGGATTACCTAAGCCGATCGGCCATGGGCTTGGAAACCCAATCCATTGCCAAACTTGTTCTCCAAGATTCTCATGCTATATATACAAGACCAAGGTTTAAAAGTACGGAAACGAGTTTCGAGGCGTTTTCCCTCCGACTCGAGAGGCGTAAGCCTCGAGGCGGACCGAGGCGTAAGGTCGAGGCGTAATTAAAAAAAATATATAGAAATTATATGTCTTATAAAATCAGCAGATAATCTTCCAACTCCTTAAATACAGAAACTTATTTTAAACTTTTTGAGAAAAATTTATAAGGTTTAGAGACTAAATGTAAAATAGTGAAAGATAAAGGGGTTAAATGTTAAAAAGTCTAAACTTATTAAAACCCTAAAAGACTAAAAGAAAGTTCCAGCTAGGGTTAACAGTTTAACACAGCCACACAAAGTTATATATTTTTAACACAGCCACACAGCCACCCTCTCTCTGGTCAATTCGCCGGCGTTGACCGTCAATTCGCCGGCGTTGACCATCATTTTGAACACAACCACCACTTATTTTCTCTTTAATTGGCCTAGATCTGAAGTTTTGACCGGCATTCGCCGGCGTTGACCACCTAATTTGGCCGATTTGCTGCTAATCGGGGCTTTAATTAGCCTAGATCTGAAGTTTGACCGGCATTCACCGGCGTTGACCGCCTAATTTGGCCGATTTGCTGCTAATCGGGGCGGTGGGAGGCCGACTAGCACCTAGGCGCCGCCTCAGCCCTGAGGCGCCGCCTCATACGCTTCACCACCGCCTCACACACCTAAGGCGTACGTTCCAAATCAACCACCTGAGGCGCCGCCTCATATGCGTTTTCCGGCCGATTCGCCTCGAGGCGCGCCTCGAAGCGCCGCCTCAGACCGTTTTTTTAAACCATGCTATATATACAAGACCTAGGGTTATTGAATTATTAACTCTTGTGCACTTGCTATAACCCTAAACCCTTTTTCCTCCTTCTTTTCCTTGTTTGGCCGATCGATCAAACACCCTTAAGAGCCGATCGGTTTTGGTTTTTGCTAAAACAAAATTGTTTGGTTTAATTTGTGTTTAATTACTAGCATCAACATTAATTCGGTTATAGTACGTGTGTACAAGATCGTGGTATTAACTCATCATAGTTAATATCTTGGATTGAGTTACAAAACGGTAAGGGGTAACTCGTTAATCCATTTTTGATAAAGATTGAAGAAGATTTGAAGTTTGATTCTTGTTTTGCTAGAATCAAAAGGTACATTTACTTTATATTATTCGGTTAATTATTTATGTGTTAAAATAGATCCTACGCATATGTGTATGATGATTACTAGATTTATACATGAACTAGTCATGATTATTAAATTCTAACAACTAGTGTAAATATTATAGGTTTTAGAGGTAATTTAGTTGAGAATACAAACAAATCTTCGATCCCCCCCCCCCCCCAAAATAAATGTTCAAGTTCCGCCACTGCTTGCATTCAAGTGCTTGAAGGAAAATCATGGCTATTCTTCTGCACATTCACTAATATATATATTTGTGCAGTTTCCTGGGTTTCTAATTGCTTATGTAAAGGGTTCTTCCTGGATATGCATAAGTTGAGGTTTCATTAAGCTTTGAACAAGGAAGGATAAGATTATTGCAAAAATTAGGTGCTATAGACATGCTTTGTTATTTACTTTCCTGACATAAAATTTTCTATAAACTCTGGGAATATGCATTTACATAGATAACCCAAGTATATAAAAGGTTACAATAGAACTACTTAGATATGGAAACAACATTACAGGATGGCCTGACATAAAATTTTACGCCTGAATTGGCATACGCAAGAACAAATAGATACTTGGATGGCCTGAAATGCTGTTTTGACATTATAATGGCCTTAGTGTAAACCATTTTCAATACTTGGGTGACCAATGTATACAGTTTCCCTCTTAATATCATAGAGTTTGGAATCCAATCGTGATTCTGATAGCTTTTCTATAACCAGGTATAACCGAAAGCTCCAGTGGCATCTATGCTGATTTAAAATCTATCGCATCAACATACATTGACTTAACTAAACTGCTATTCATATGATGAGATAAGAAAGAGAATAATACCTTATTGGCCAAATCTGTCATAGCAGATACTAAAATGTCAAAGACTTGATCTTTGTATGGTGTATTCCGCACTAAGATCCTCGGACCAGGTACTGGAGTAAATGGTACACAACATTGTAATTTTGGATAATATTTTGCACCATAACGGTAGTAAGCATCGGCCCATGAATGGTCAAAAACATATTCCCCGTATGAATGACTGCAATTGAAAAGAAACAGATATGAGCTAATTGCAAATATAAATAGCTTTTTAGACTTGGCAGATTGAATGTGATAACCTTTTAAGATATAGCGGGATCACGCCTAGGACGTTTTTATCTTCATCCTGTGCAACTATGTGACGTGGAAGCCATCCTGTTTCCTGAACAAGCATCAGACATAAATGCAATGAAATACGATTTTGTAAAAACAACCTTCAGGTAAGAAAGAAATTTGAGTTGAAAGAATTGCTAGTTGGTCTTATATACCTGTCATATACAAATTAGACACGTCAAAATGTAGTAAAGAGCTTCACTTTTGGTCTAAATGATACGCCACATGCCATTTATTGAGTAAACTTCAACAGGGTATTAACAAGTCGGTGATTCAAGTCAAAATTTTACAAGTTTCTCTAACGGTAAAAGGTGAAACGGCAGCTTAATTAACAAACTGCTGACTTAAACCTAAATTGAGCAGGTACAGGTTGAGATGCGTAGAGTATTGTTCTTTTAAGTTGATCATTATAGTCAAAAGAGATATCATTACTAATTTAGAAACTAACTAACCATTATTATTAATGCACACCAAAGAAGTAATTAAAGAATTTTTTAATTACTCGAAACACCTGACCCCTCTTTAAGTCATCACTTTTTTTCCTCAAACCATCACTTTTTATCCAATTCCAATTGGCAACAAGAGATATGTTTATTTATTTGAACAATATATCCTTCACCAAAAGCTTTCACATATTTGAAACCACAGAACTAGTTGGAGAGATAAGGCACTCATGGAAGAGCCCATATGAAAGTTGTACATATAACAGATACAGTCATAAGACAAGGGGCGAAGATTAATATCTTTTATATGGACGTGACCGCATGAAAGGCAATCAAAACTCAAAAGTATCTATAGTGGTGGTATCACATGACATATAATAGAACATATATGCACAGCGTAAATGATCAAAACTGATGAAAAAAGAAATTCATAAATTCATAAAAAATCTAAGGAAATGCTGCTGAGGATAACATTCCTAACCTTTACTGCAGAACGTGACTCCTCTAAACTTGAAAGAAACCCATGAGAAAGAAAAGGATTATATTGTTCGGGACCAGTAGCATCGAGACTGCACGCATCCCAACCACTAGACGGAACTTCCAAAATTGATGATACAACAGAAACTGATATTTCTTTAGCTTTCTCGGTGTCTGCTGAGTCTTCCTAACAATTACAACCAGAGTAACAGCATACATTACGAGGTGGGTTTAGAAAACAAACGCAACTGATATGCAGAAACTTGTTACAAAATGTAAACAGACCTTGGCATTAATCACGGTCGATGTGAAGTTATTCAATGAGAGATACATTTCAGGAGGTTCCACAGCCTTTTTAGCTTCCCAGAAGAGTGACTTTATTTTAGATGTATGATTGGGAATAAGAAAGTCTTTTTTAAACGAGAAGCCACCCTGTAATAGAAAATAACAAAGCATTTCAATAAAAGAAAACCAAAAGTATCAAATGTTGTTGTTTCAAGAACGGAAACAACCTCGTTTTACCAAAATAGTATTGGAAAAGTACATCATGGACAATATTGTGGAGGATCAGTGTGTAAACATATGGGCTTCGTACAACCTAGGATCTTAGGTTGTGCAAGCCAAATGACAATATCTACATATATAGAATTATAGATAGAAATAGAAATTTTGTGTATCGCAAATGTGCATGCTTAAGGCAGACTTGCTATGTTCACCCTATTTTTTCAAAAACAGAAATTGCCGTCTTATGTAAGAATTTCCAGCTCCAAGGTCCATATTGTTGACTTTTAAATTTTAATATAATAAAAAAGTGCGCCAGAGTTCATAAAAAATCTGAATACTTTCCTTTTTGCTATAAACACAAGATTTTGGTATCAGCACTCGATATAATAATCATAGTGCAAGAGACGGTTTATATAGAAACAAATTATATATTAAGCTTCAGGCATTGAGATATGTCACTGATAAAGAACTAAATCGATTATAATGGTAGCTAAAAGTGTTGTGAAATCAGTGAAAAGACATATTATAACCTTTCTGGACAGAATATATAAGCTAGAACATGAACGACAAGTAATGAAGCTGATGCTCAAATGTCATAAAACAAAGTAAACTAACAAGATCCCACTACTATAATAGTCTAGTCCAAATTGCCAAGAACAAAGATTCTAACGAATTTGAAGATTTCAGGATAGTATATAAGAACCCACAACTCTAACCTCTAAAGGACACGAGTCCAACGAGATTGAGGGGAAACAGAACAGTTCAAACCACCAAGATTAAAGATATATAAAGGAAATGACGATTAAATAAAGAATAGATATAATCAGAATATCATTGGTAGTGACCCTAGGACATTCACGTGCATGTGATCAGGCTATCCAAAGTACGCAATATATCAACGGTAGTGGCCCTAGGACATTCATTGGATAAGGTGAGTTAGGATAGCCAAACACTCTAAATTCTAAAATGTGATATAGTGGTTACGAGTATGATACTATGATGGCCTGATTAGTATCGATGACAATTTCTTTGTTACCATTAGATTGTTTACTGCTAGTAGATGCACTCCTATCAAGAAGTCGGTCAGAAAAACAAAATCGGAGGTACATAGTACTCACGAAATGTAAAAATAAGAACAAAACAGACATGGAAACAACAATATTACTTTTGTAATGTAAAAGTGGTGAATCAACCCGCCTTATATTAACAATACTGTATTTCAATAACTTATATCTCTAACCAGTTACTAATCACTCATCCTTACACTAAGGGGGTGTTTGTTTAAGATTATATGTGGCTTATGAGCTTATTTATTTTTCGGCTTATATTACATAAGCCCCATTTTTTTTGGCTTATTTTGATTTTTGAGACTTGTGGGCATTATGACATGATAAACTCATATAAGCCCATAGGTCTCAAAATAAGCCAGAGAATTGGGGCTTATGAAATATAAGCCGAAATCAAATAAACTCATAAGCCCACATATAAGCTTAAACAAACACCCCCTAAAAAGCATAAATGCTAACAAGAAACACATAATAAGCAATGACCATAGGTCGATAGCAAAACAAAGAAAAGCTTACAGGGCAAAAATCTGTGTGACCAAGAAAAGGTGAAGGACGCACAACAGCCATGGTCATTGCCATGGCCATGGTTGTTTCAACACAAACCCACTTCACTTCACTTGAGTTCACTTGTGTTTGTGTGGGCTATCTTTCGACACCAAGTCAGTTAGATGGTGTTTGGTACAAAGATACTAAATTATATTTTATTTAGAAAAAATTACACGGATGGTCCTTGTGGTTTAACGTAATTATAAGTTTGGGAGCTATTTCATTTTATTTACGCCAGACATACCTATTTTGGGAAACGTTTAACGCGTTCGGTCCCTAAGTTGGATGGGCGTTATATTTCTCCGTTAAGTGTTTGCATCGTTAGTCCCTCCGTTAGTTTTGTTTGCATCGTTAGTCTTATTTTTTGCATCGTTATCTTTCTCTGTTATAACACAACTTAGTAAATGGTCCATTTAGATATAATTTGACCCGCCATTTCAAGGAGTTTTGGACTGGTTCAAAAATATATAAAAATACCGTTGGACTCGTTTTTTCGTGCTCTTTCCAATGGTGTGCTCGGGGAATTTTTCCGAGTTCGTCTGAACCTCGTTAAACGCGAAAACGTCGCCGAAACTCATCCGAAAATCACCGTTTTTGCTTTGTTCTCAAACCCTTATACATCCGAAAATTACTTTTTTTTACGAAAATAATTTTTTTCGAAATTAATTTTTTTTTCGAAATTAATTTTTTTTAGAAAAATTACTTTTTTTTTCGAAATTAATTTTTTTACAAAAAATACTTTTTTTTTCGAAATTAATTTTTTTAGAAAAATTAATTTTTTTCGAAATTATTTTTTTTTTGTTTTAATTAATTTTGAAAAAAAATTAATTTCGAAAAAAAAAATTAATTTTTGTAAAAAAAATAATTTCGAAAAAAAGTAATTTTTGTAAAAAAATAATTTCGAAAAAAAAAATTAATTTCGAAAAAAAAAATAATTTTTGTAAAAAAATTAATTTCGAAAAAAAATTAATTTCGAAAAAAATTAATTTTTCTAAAAAAATTAATTTCGGAAAAAAAAATAATTTTTGTAAAAAAATTATTTTCGAAAAAAAAATTAGTTTTTGTAAAAAAATTAATTTCGAAAAAAAAATAATTTCGAAAAGAAAATTAATTTTTGTAAAAAAATTAATTTTCGGATGTATAAGGGTTTGAGAACAAAGCAAAAACGGTGTAAAAAAATTATTTTCGAAAAAAAAAGTAATTTTCGGATGTATAAGGGTTTGAGAACAAAGCAAAAACGGTGATTTTCGGATGAGTTTCGGCGACGTTTTCGCGTTTAACGAGGTTCAGACGAACTCGGAAAAATTCCCCGAGCACACCATTGGAAAGAGCACGAAAAAACGAGTCCAACGGTATTTTTATATATTTTTGAACCAGTCCAAAACTCCTTGAAATGGCAGGTCAAATTATATCTAAATGGACCATTTACTAAGTTGTGTTATAACAGAGAAAGATAACGATGCAAAAAATAAGACTAACGATGCAAACAAAACTAACGGAGGGACTAACGATGCAAACACTTAACGGAGAAAGATAACACCCATCCAACTTAGGGACCAAACGCGTTAAACGTTTCCCAAAATAGATATGTCTGGCGTAAATAAAATGAAATAGCTCCCAAACTTGTAATTACGTTAAACCACAAGGACCATCCGTGTAATTTTTTCTTTTATTTATGAATAAATCATTTTCAAAATAAAAAATAATAATTCTAACTTACTTAAACAAAGTGTTTATGTTTATTTTGTGATTAGTAGATAAGTAGAATTGGTTTATTTTGTCGCGAGATTGTTTATCTATGTAAATGTAAATTTGTGTAGGCATATGGTTATTTGGTTTTTTTTTAACGGCTGTGAACAGTAGCCAACGACTATTTTTTTTTGTAAAGGGTAGTAATCCTGCACCCTGGTAAATAAATTAACAAAAAAAAAAAAAAAAAAAAAAAAACGTTTCAGTACAAATGGAATATAGCTGAAGTACCATATTAACCTCAAGCTAAGAAGCTTGATAACCACCGAACACTAGTGCTTAAGACATGCCAAAAGCACTTACAAAGCTAGAAACAAAAATGCATCTAGAAAAAGAACTGAAAAACAGCTAGCCAGCAGAGAATGTGCGAGACGAATTTGCCCCCATATTAGCAAAAAGATTGGCCGATTCATCAAACTCATTTACCACTAGATCTTCACCATCTTCACCATCCATCACCAATGCAGCATACGGATTAGATGTAGAAACATTAACTTCCTTAGAAGCATTACCAGTAGACTTCAACTGAGACGACGATGTAGATGCATTACCTATAGTATTAACTCCCTTCTTAGGTTCACTAGTAGCTGCCTTAGGAACAAATTTGAACTGTTTAACCGAAGTACCAACAGATTGATTCCCAGTAGTAGCCTTGGCTTTACCCTTCTTCTTTTTTTTCTTTCCCACCTTTTGAAAACCATCAGCATCTAACTCCACAGTAGGAGTAGCAACATGAGAGGTAGGAATAGTAGAAGGACTAACCACCTGTGTAGGATGCCTCACCTCCTGTTTAGGACATTGATCATGATTATGACCAAAAACTTTGCATGAACTGCACCTGGGCGGCCTCCATTCATATTCAACACGTAAAGTCTCTTTATAAAAACCCTCCCCATTAAGAGAGAGGAAACCAATAGTCACATCCTCCACAAGATCAGAATCAGAATTGACCTCAATAAGACATCTCGCAAAACTACTTCTACCCCACGAATCCTTACACATCGAGCTAGTGTAAGAGTCCATCATAACAAGCTTTCCAATGAAAGAAGCAATCAATCTAATACCCTCCTCTTCAAAGACTTTAAGAGGAACATCATGCAATTTAACCCATACCGGAATGCTAGTCAGTTCTTCCTTACGCAAATAAGTATCCAAAGACCATTTCTTAAGAATAATTGGAGATTTACGTATCATCCAAGGGCCTTCTTCCAAAACAGTTTCTAAACCAACCAACGTATCAAATTTAAAGAAAAAGAAACCTTTGGAATTCATCATAATCCTTTTAAGACCATGTTTCGCCCAGTTAGTCCTAGCATAGTAATCAACAACAGGAAACGCCAATCTTTTTCCAATAAAATAGCCATATAAGGTATGTTCCAAACGAGAATTTACCTTTTCAACCACATTACGTGGAATAGAGATGTTGACGCCTTCATATAAGGGCTCAGGAATAGGGGACTCTTGAGACGATTTAGAATCAGCTGAAAACTTCACAATAAGATCTTTAAGTTCATCAAAAACCCTTATACGAACTTCTTTATCCAACAAAGCCCATATTGGATATTTGCCCTCTTCAATTCCCTGAAGGAAATAATGAGCTTCCATATTGTTAGTAATCGACACATCACCAAACAAAGCTTTGATATAATCAAGCCCAGTCACTCCATCAATCCCAGAATCAGTAGTCGTACTCTCAATGGCAAAAGCATTTCCATCCTTAAGACCTGTTGTCCCATCAGTTTGAACATCCATAGCAACACCCTCATTCGAGGACAAACCATGTTGTACTATAGAAGTATCCTTCCCCCGACCTGGTCGAGGACGTCGCATAGTTACCTTAGACATATCACGTATGTCATCCACATTAGTCTTAGCAGCAACTGAGCGTAGAGGCTCAGCATTCGACTCTCCCAAATTATCCATCCCAAACAGCCCAAATAAACTTTAACGACACAGCCTTGAAACAACAGAAAACAAGAAGATCCATGGCAATCACAGCAGATTACACCAAACACAAGCCAATCGGTTGCTGAAAGTTAAAACCCTAGTATGTAAACTAGGGTTTATAGAACATGAAGCACAAATAATCAACCCATAACAGCAGCGTCTTAATGATAGTAATAATAATAACAGATCTGCAGCAGAAGCAAAGCGACCAGGATAAAACCCTAAATAGCGATTAAAATAAAACCCTAAAACGAAACAGGAATCGGTCGATTAAAAAGAAACCAAGATAAACGCGGATTCAAGATTGAAATCAGTATTTAACTTGGCAGAATTAAGGATCGACAGTAGTAACGATTTATGGTTTTAAAAACCCTAAAAACCCTAACAAAACGACACTAAAAGAACAGCCAAAAAACTAAGAATCAAGCAACAATATTGAAGAAGATGATGAAAAACAAATGTTTAAACATTAACTAGATCAAATCGTTGCAGGAAACAGTAGGTTTGGGACTGTTTTAGTGAAGATCGATTGGAAGGGAGGTTAGGGATAAAATCGCCATAGGGAGGAGAACATCTTAGGTTCACATATCACTTAGCCAAGAGGCTTTGAACAGTAGCAAACGACTATTAATAATAACTCAGCTGTATAATTTCAATGACTAAACTATGATATGTGATTTTTATTATTTCACTTAATGTTTGTTTTCTTTTAAAACTTTTCTCAATAATCTCCAATATTCTTTACCTTCTAAAAATAGTTTCTTATTTTCATTAATTAGTACTTTTTAGCAGGGGGCGGAGGAGATAGGGGGACAAGTGGGTGTTGAGCCTCCCCCATCCTGTCCAACTACTTCAATGGTGATGAGGGCTAAAGCCCGTATCTCATGCAACTTGGCCAATGGCCTCCCCTTTACTCCTTTACGCGGCCATAAATTAAAAAATTTACAGTTAATCTAAGACTTCAACTTTCCACATGTTGTTTATTTAAATGTTATACTTTTGGCTCCCATTTTCTTTGGTCTTCAACGTAGATAATCAATTATTCGTCCTCAATCTTTAATATTTCCATGTTCTTATTTTATTCTTTTAAATATTAAATTAGTAGTCCAATATAGCTTTGTAAATATTTATAAAGAGTAACCAACTTAAACTTTAGAAATATTCATTTACACATGTATATTCATTTTAGTTACACATTCCTTAACATAACTCAAAGAATACAACAAGAAAAGTTTTCATACTAACTGCTTAGGCAACAGTTCCAATATCTTCAATTAACTATATTCTCCATCTTTTCTTTTGAGCATATTCATTAAAGCTATAACAATGTAACTTGCTTAGAAATTTGCTGGTAATTTGTAAAACCAAATTTTTTTGCATGAATTGAAAAATCTTAGCATTATTTATTTTTGCCACACATATAAATTTGTGTATTAGTATTAGTTACTACTAGTAGTACACAAGAGTTTTTACTCTTATATAGCTTCAAAGATATAACATAAACAACATAAGGAAAAAAGATCTAATCAATATTTATGAACAAAGACAACCCCATAATCACAATCATAGTTGCGGCACGACCTATAGGCTATAGAATTTATATTGGGACTACAAACTACGTGACATGGTAATTTATTTACATCTAAAATCAATCGCAACTTTATCAGAAAAAAGTCGGCACCCCCTAACTTTAAATCCTGGCTCCGCCCCTGTCTCTTATACGAATTATTTCACGTATCTTTTCAAAGTAATGTATCGACCCACATGGTTTTGGCGTGTGTTTATAGATTAGCAATTAAAAAGAATGATAAAATTAAACGTCGTATAACAATAGTACTATAAAAAGAATGATAAAATTAAACGTCGTATAGCAATAGTGTTGGGATTCAAAGGCTTCTTGATGATGTTGATGATACTGCTGCTCATATGGTTAAGACTGCTCCTGGGAATCAATGAAAATACTACTGCTGCTTGTGAAGAGTTAATACTGCTCGAACAAGTTAATACTGCTGCTGAACTTCATGGAAAATACTCTAAGTGGTTAATGCTGCCAGAACAAACTTTGTGCTCCTAGTACTAAGTTACAACTACTAAAGAGTTAATGCTGCTAGAGTAAAGATTAAGACTACTGGTTGATTATTACTACTGCTCATGTTATTAAGTCGGTTAGATATGTATAGAATGTTTTGATAAGTATAGAAAAGATTTATCTTAGAGAACAAGTTATTGTAAGCCGACTAAGACTCCTTAGTCTATAAAAGGAGGTCATACGGCATTGTGTTAGATATACCAATACGTAATTTTGATAGAGTTATAGCTTCAAGGTTGTATAACCCTAATACTTGTCAGAGTATTAGTATTATAGTCAATAATAATGAAGCGTTGTTTGTTTAATAATCTTGTGTTCATAACTGTTTTATTATACAAAGTTTTTCTTAATATTAAAGTTTAGATTCCGCATAAACTTTAATACAATTCTTAGATAGTTTCTATACTAGTTGTGTTAGATTTATCTAGCATAACTAACCTTATACAATCTTAAGGAATTCGATCAAGTGTATTACTGGGATTAACAAGTGGTATCAGGGCTTGTGATATAGAAGCTGTAATCAAGAAGAACCTGTTTTAATACAAGATCTTATTTGAAGACATGGATTCAGAGTCTGCACATATGGTGGATGCATCAAAGGTACCAATGCTCAAGCCTAGTGACTATGAGATCTGGAGAATGAGAATTGAGTAGTATATTCAGATGATTGACTATTCTCTATAGGAGGTCATAGAGACTGGTAATACCTTGCCAAAAATAACAACATCTGATGTTGGAGTTGTGACTATTTTGCCTATTAAAACTGCTGAAGACAAGGCACAAAGAAGATTGGAAGTCAAGGCAAGAAGCACTCTTATGATGGGCATTCCTAATGAACATCAGTTGACATTTAATTCAATCAAGGATGCTAAGTTATTGTTAGAAGCTATTGAGAAGAGATTTGGAGGGAATGCTGCTACTAAGAAGACCAAGAAGAATCTCTTGAAGCAATAGTATGAGAACATTTATGCTCCAAGTTCAGAGAAGCTTGACCAAACCTTTGACAGGCTTTAGAAGCTTGTGAGTCAATTAGAGCTTTTGGGTGAAAGTATTTCTCAATAAGATATTAACCAAAAGTTGTTGAGGAGTTTGTCACCAGAATGGAACACACATGTTGTTGTGTGGAGAAACAAACCTGAGCTGGATACAATGAGCATAGATGACCTTTACAACAATCTTAAAGTGTATGAACCAGAGGTCAAAGGGATGTCCAGCTCAAGCTCAAATACACAAAACATGGCTTTTGTATCCTCCTCAAACAATAACACTAGCAGTACTAATGAAGCTAGTGTAACACCCACAATTTCGGGATACGCAGCGGAATTCAAGCTGGGTGTTACTCGACGGCACAACAATTATAATAATAGAAAACGATCTCTAATTGAATCGTTTTAAAAGATTTATCATTCGAATTTTATAAATATCGGAGTTTACAAAATGATGTCCCAGTAGTTTTACAGTTTGTTAAATAAGTTTCGAATGATAATTAGATTTTAACCTTCTATTAGTATCCGTGCCCTTCCGTGCCATCCACGTTCATTATGGACCTGAGATAAACATGCTAAAAAGTGTCAACACAAAGGTTGGTGAGTTCATAGAGTTTATAAGCAAAGCAGTTGATTTCAATAGTTTCAAGTTTGAGTGATAATTGTAATAAATACAAATATCAATAAAACAAGTAGTGGGCTACGTTGTTTTACACCCATAGTGTTTGTTTACCCTAATCGGGTCAAAGATTCTGTGAATTCGTAGTGTTTGTATGCAAATCAGTTGAACACAAGTTTCAAGTTTAAGAGAATAATTGCAACGAATACAATTATGGGTAAATAATAATTATTGCTCTAAGCTCATGACACGCAAACCTTAACAGTAGGACATCATAATAATGATGTTAATTACAGACATCATAAAGATGATGTAAGTAACAAGGCCCTCGGGCAGGAGTTTGTCAACTTCCTGTTTAATCTCATATAAAGTGCATTTGGCTACTCATCCAGCAACACAAATGGGGCGTCAACTGCCAATAGATCTATTCACTATATTCGTGTTCACTCGCAAGTGATTAATGACTCATGATATGAGGGACTTTTAGTGGCAATAGTGTGTAACTTAGGCAATAACAATCAGGATAGCATATAGAAAGTACTTGTGTTTAGCATGTATTAAGTTTCAATAAACAAATAGAGTGTTTCATAAATCGAGTAAAATGTTTATGAATAACTAGTAAGATTTGTAAGTAAAACGAGCATGTATCTCCCTCAAAGAGTTCAAAATAAGAAAAAGATGGGCTATGACACACCTTGGAGGTATAGTAGTCCAGATATAGAAATGTCAAGTGTGGATGGGAACGGCTCAAATCACGCTACCTAAATTGATACGGTAAACCTTAGATTTCGAGGGTTTTATGTTCATCACTTTAATGTTCTAAAGACAATGTTTGAAAAGTATTTATATCTTCGTTACTTGTGTGGCGAATGCTTAAAGTTCAAAAATAAAGTTATATACCCATATAACTTGTGTGTATGTAATCGTTTATCGAGATTTAAGAATGAAATCGTTTAAGATTTAATATAGGTTATGATAAGTTAAAATATTTATTTCTAACTATTTTAAGTTTGGTGAACGTTAAGTTGCTAAGAAGTTTGTATTATTTGTTTTTAAGCTATTCGATTTATTATTTGATTGAAAATAACATTGTTGTTTATATTTTGATATTGTCGTTTTTAAATCTTATATGAAAGTTTTTATAAAACTTTGACTACATAAGTTTGTAAATATAAGTATTTCAAAAATATTATGAAGTTACAAAATTAACCCTTAGGTTATAAAAATTTACACTTCTTACCCAAAACTTAAAAGTTTTATATTTTTAGTCTAAAAGTATAAAATTTCACTTTATATTCATACTTTCTTAAAATTTACCATTTCTACCCTGATATTTAATTATTTCAGTTTCAAAAGTCGCAATTTACAGTTTTTACCTTGTACTTTCTAGAAGTTACACTTTTTACCCCTTGGTTAAATATAATTTGCACCGGAGTCCTTTTTCTATTTTATTAATTCATTATTTACACTTTTTATCCCCAAGCATTAATTTAGTTTTTAAATCTAATCCTTTTTATATATAGTTGTAGAAATTTTGGCAAAACAGGCCCTCCACGCATTTTGCGATTTACATGCATAGTCCTTATTCTTTATTATTAACTAAATTTACAGTTTTGAACCAAGAATTCCAAGTTTAGTATTTTTACCCCCATGCATGTTTGTCGTTACATTTCTAGTCCTTGTTTTTGTAAATTTGTGTTTTTGTTTTTAGAAAAAGAAATGGCATGTCATGGCTTATTAATATAAGTCATTTTATGTTTGAAAATAAGTTGTTGGTGACTTATTAGCTTTTGAAACAGCTTATGGGCCTTAAAGCCCAATAAAAGGGTGCGTTTGATTATGTGTGTCGCGACCAAAGAAAACAAGGTTTTAAAGCGAGGCATCGAGGGTTTTTGGCCATGGTTTTGCTGTTTTGAAAACTTGGTTATGAACTTATTAAAGTGGTGTAATCGTTTAGCTTATAGCTTTTGGCTTGTGACTTAAAAATGCGACAAAAGAGGGGTGTCTAGGGTTGTGTCGCGACAAGAAAGAAAAGAAAAAAAACGCTTCTTGATCTTGTTTTGACTTATCACATGGTTCTAACATATATTAGACTATTAGAAATGTAAATGATATTGAAATGGGTTTAGCAAAACTTACAAAGCCTTTTTGGAAACAACTTGACTAGAACCAAAATATAACTTATTTGGGGTGTTTTATGCTCTCGGTAAAGAAAAAAAAACGTCATTTTTTATCTTGTCTTTAACTTGGTACTTGGTTACAACTATATATAAGTGATAATAAGAGTATAAAAGAGATAAAAAGAGCCTTTTGTGAAATCGAGTTCGTGAAACGTTTCACTATTCAGTGATATCCTTAGAACATAAAATTGACAAAAACAAGTGCCTCAACTGCTTATCTTAATGATAAGCAGTCATGGCAGTGATATCCTTAGAAACTAGGGAAATCATCATAGGTGAGCAAAACCTATCAAATCAGCTTATCACAGCCTAATATCAACTTATCTAAGTTAAATTGTGCTTGATCAAACTTCCCTAGAGGGCAATTGAACAGTAACATCTGAATTGGCCCTTAAATAAGCTTATTCCAAACACCCCTTTAGAGGGTTGTTTTGAGTTTTAAAGCTAAGACAGACCAATATAAGCTATGAGACCTAACAACAGATGATTATCCAAGTAAATTAAGCACTTATGAACTACTTTCAACCAGGAATAAGCACTAATAAGCTATATCCTATTTATGCTATTTTTGGCCTTTTTTGGACATATGAAGATTAAGCAAATACCAACTATCAAATAAGCATCAAATAGCAATAATCAGGACAAATAAGCATATAAAAACCAAATAAGTAGTAGATAAGAAAATGAACAGTAGATTGCAAAAATTAAGAAAAATAAGCTTACAAATGCCTTGAGCTTAAAACAGGAGGTAATGATCACCCTACAAGCTTTAGCTTGTCAAAGACAAGCTAGTTACCCAATGAGCTTATCCATACCAGCTTATCTTTCACAATGAGCTTATTTTGGTTCAACAGTTGACTTTCGTTGACTTTTTCCAATTTTTACACTTAAAATAGAAATTAACTCCAATAAATTTGCAAAAGCTCTATTAAGCTCAAATGAGCTTATTAGAACAGTATTTAAGCTTAAAACAGATAACTTACATTAAATGAAAAATTAAAGGAGATTCTGAAACAATGTGAATTCAATTGAAAACTGATTTTTAATTTAAAGAAATGTGAAATACAATACTGAATTACATGATACAATTAAAAGACAATAAAACTCAATAAGCTTTAAAACAATAACATGGATTGAAATTCGATCCTAATTAACTATTCTACTCTACTGCCTAACTATCTAACACCCAATTCTGTGTGAATAAGAGGCTATTTATAGCCTGAGGAGCTTCTAGGGTTTATCTGAGTCAATCCCACCCCTTGTGTCACAACTCGTAATTTCAGGTCATTTTCCAAACCCCGACAATTTACTATTCATGAGTACTATTCATCAAACACTATTTATCGATCACTATTTATCATTTCACTATTCATCATTTTTGAAGTTAGTTTGAGACTTTGAGAAGCCGTCAAAAATTTTACTATTCACATGACACTATTCATTCCCGGAGGAAAATCACTATTCATGGGCATCATTCATCATGTTGTAAACCTAGTTTAATTACGGGTATTCAAATGCGCGTAACCAGTTAAGTTTAGCTGCGTATTCATGCATCATCAGTAAAGACACATCATTCAGACTAGAGTAGTCTGCATATCATCAGTAACATCATTATCATATCAGTTCATGCATGGGTTTGTGTGGTTTTCATTAACGTATGCTTAATTGTTTAATTAACGTTACCACTCAGTCATTTCTACTAACATTATACCCAATACTCCCGACTATGATCCTAATACATTTTCAAACTAATTATAATGATATAGAGATTATATTATTACTTTACCCGGAGTTTTTAAACCAATCGCTATATTTTTCGTTTGACGCTTATAACTCCGTCGGTTTACGAAATTTCAATCCGATAATCATTCTAACACCCGATTCTTGCAAGGAATATGATTTTACAATTTTTACAACTTCGTCATATTTCATTTCACCTCGTCATGATTCATTTCTAGTTAACTCGGTACCCGATAACACTCAATGTATACACTAAACTATCAATACTCATTTAAATGGGGGACAAAGCCTTGCTTAAACATCAAATCCTCTTCCATTAGCCCACATGTGCCGCCCCCTAACCCCCCATTTAGGCTAATACTCCCAAAAACCATTAATGAATTTTTGGTTCTTTTATTTCCATTCCACTAACTAACTAACATAACACAAGATCATTTAGCTAAATAAAGAAAATTTCTCTCTTCCTTTTCTTCTTCCCCATTCGGCCCAACCAAGAACACCAAAGATCATCCATAAATTTTTCAAGTTAAAGTCATAATCAAGCTCCATTTACCTTCCTAGTTAAGGTTTTGTGGTTAAACCTCAAAGTTTCTTACACATTTCTTATCAAAACTCATCAAATATTCAAGTAAGTTTCAAGAACACATTTTGATCATCTTATACTTTCATTTGATTCATATGTTTATGTATTTTCAAGTTATATTAGTTATTCATGCAACATATTTATGTTTTAGATACCACTTTGCACATAAACTATCTTTAACACTAGATCTATAAGTTTCACTAATGATCTCATGAAATCCACCAAGGTTGGTGATGTTTAGGACCCCATGACACCCTAAGAAGGTGTATGGTAGGATTTGCGAACTTGTGGAGTTGATTTGAAGTAGTATGATCAAGTTTAGAACCAAGAAAATGAGTTTTAACAAGTATAGATAAGGTTCTGTCCAAAAATGCAAAGTCTGGAAAACTCAGAAACTTTTGAACTATTTTGGCCTTCATATTTAGAAAGTTCTTTCAAAAACAAAACCGTGGCCGCAAGAATCACTAAAAACCGACTTATAACGAAGGAGATATGATTTTTCAAAGTTAGACGACGAAAACTAATTTTCTGAAAATTTAGTTGCTGATCGCCGAGATTCAAAGGACAAAACGAGGCATTAGACATGATCTAGATGACCCGATCTACTGAGATTATGTTAGTTCATGTTTATACGAAGCCGTGGATATAAAGAACGTAGAAAACGAGCTTATAACGGCCGAGTTATACACGTTTGAAGCCCGACGTACCATGTTCATTTTGACAGCCCACTAATAGAAAGTGTTTTAAGTATAAAAACTAGTGTTTTTGCGAGACATAAAATTGATAGTCGATTCCCTAATTGATCGAGGCGTGTATAATCAAAAGTTAAATGAAACGACATTAATACATTGTTACAAGGTTTTCAAAAACGTCGAGCTTGATCACTAACACATAACGTGCAATA
Source organism: Artemisia tridentata subsp. tridentata (assembly GCA_021014915.2). NCBI lineage: Eukaryota > Viridiplantae > Streptophyta > Magnoliopsida > Asterales > Asteraceae > Artemisia > Artemisia tridentata. The sequence continues at coordinate 313,412,453 of CP139507.1, forward strand.
TTTCACGACTAGTTTTACGAAGCCATTTTGGGCATATTTTCAGAAGTTAAGGAAAATATTAAATTGCGATGAAAACATTACATTTTGCCGATAGAACACCAAACGAGGATCGTGGAGTACCGTTTCAATGTATTTATACGAAAAGTAGTTTATAACTTAACGAGACGTCAAAAGTGTATTTTTCGTCGATAAACGTTATTTTCAAAACTAATAAGTGGTATCGTTAACATACGTATTTGCATGTGTTGCATTCTATTATTGCTTACATTGGATCACAACATTCATAATAGGTCGCAGTTAGAGACCGAGCTTTATTTCATCATATACATCATTGTCATTGTTGCTATATCATATCAGGTGAGTTTTCATAGCCCCGTTTTCAATTGTTTATTTGATTTCTAAACTCTCGGGGGAGAATACATTGCACCATTTTCACATGCGGACCAAAGTATACAAACTCATTACATTGCTTAAGTTACATCATTGCCCAGATTAAAGTCCCCTTTATTATCATGAACCGTTAATTGTTAGCAAGCGAGAGTGAGTGAATAGATCTATTGAGGGTGACTCCTCCATTCGGGTTGGTAGCACCAACTGGTCAAACGAACGCATTTCATTTCTGTCATATTAGAGTGATTGGCAAACACTCAGTTGGGGCATTTCATTCAGTCTAGCTTCGGGGTCATGAGCTTAAGAGCTAATGTATCATTTTTATGTGGCATGGTTTTGTCATACACTTTATACTTGTGGTATCCGTACAACATTTCATTTACATAAACCTATGATCTCACCAACATTTTTGTTGACCATTTTTAGCAATGTATTTTCAGGTAATTAAGGTATCGCATGTTGGCTTGCATAAGGACACATCATGGAGTCGCGGAGTCGACGCGTCTCACTTTATATTTTATGCACTTATCCATCGTTTGAATTGTATGAACTTGTTTTCTGAAAACTTGTTTCACCTTTTGGGACCTAGCTTTGTAACTCTGAATGTTTTTAAATAATCAAACGATGTATTTTCTAAACAACACTTTAGGTCGTTCAATATAACTGCAACTTTGGTGCTATGACCAGTCATGCCCTCGAATGCTTTATTCCGCTGCAAGTCACGAAATTTGGGGGTGTGACACCTTGGATTAGTTTGATTTAATCTCAGCCTTCAATTTCCTTTTTGGCGCCAAAAGCCACTTGGATAGCCAGGGTGTCTTGGTATCTTGTGACTGCTAAGTGCATGGGGTGGGAAAGTAGGGTGGCTGGAGAAGGTGGGTAGAGGGGACAAGGATGTCTGGGTTAGCTTTTGGAAGTAGGGGAAAAGGGTGAGTGGGTTGCAGCTTTTGGCGGGCAAAAGATAGGGGAAGGGGGTTGACTTGTTTTGACCCTGGGTTTATTAATAAGGGAGTGGGCTGGGTTTTGTGTTTAAAAGGATTGGGCTTGGTGTAGGTTGGGCTGGGTGTAGGATTGGGTTTAATTTGGGATCCGGTTATTGTTAGTTTAGGATTGAAATTGGAATTAGTTTTAAGTTTAGGGACCATCTTTGCCAATTCTGAAAATTCAAGGACCAATTCTGCCAAATCTGAAAATTATTTCCAAGGACCATTTTCAACATTTTGATATTCTTGAGGGTTGACTTTTGACAACTTGAGTATAAATGTGATCCAAACTTGAAATTCCTTTCCCGGCTTCGGCTTTTGACGACTTTCCAATCTCGTGCTCGGTTTTGTCCAGTTTGTCATCGTTTTTGTCTGTTTCTCACATATCCGTACCTGCACATGCATAAACACAAAAACACAACATATTTGGCATATTTGGTTATTTTTTGGTCTATTTGGTTCGTTTTCTTAGGTAAAAAGTATGTGTATTTTAACACATACCAAAATCCCCCAGACTAAGATATTGCCGTGTCCTCACGCAATGTTATCAACTCACGCTTTTGAAAACAAAAATTTCCAACCTCTTTTTACTAACTTTGAAAAGTAGCAAAATATTCAAAAGAGATATAAGAAATCAATAGTTCTAAAAACGCCCCGTTTTTCCATTTTATTCACACTTATACTATTTTTGTATTTTTCACTTTTTCTTGTGACGGGATATTGACTTTCATTATTTCACAATAACTTTTAGGATCACGGAGTAGGAAACACAACTCATAAAGAAGTGACCATACGGATAAAATTCATCGTCCCTGATTTTTCACAAGTCCCCAAACCAAGCTTAAAAACGAAATCATTGTTAAATACAAGTTAAGATGCTAACGCTACTCATGAATGTAACTTGTAAACTTTTCACTCCCCAATTATTCTATAAGTTCGGTACGTGTGCTCATTTTCAAAAGTTTGATTACAGAAATCGACATTATTATGGTTGTTACTTGTTTAAGTCAAATACTAATTTACCGGGAACCTCGAAAATCTAAGGATCAAAAAGGGCCTTTTCCATGTAGCGGCTTTCTTCTCGGCACATCCCAAACCAGTTGGTTTTAGGTGACCAGGCTTTTGACACCTCACAGAGAATAGTACCGGAGCTTTCGGGGTCTTTGAAATCAACAATCTACCAAATTACCGTTTAACCTTTATGACAAAATTGACGAATACTAGTTCAACTTCCGATTTAAATTTAAGAAAAAACAAATTTCCTACATTTATTCAACATATACATCTCTACTTTTGCAACATCATAACTTATTTCATTTTGCAATATCATTCCATTTTCTTATTTTGCAATATCATTCCATTTTTCCATTTTTTCATCATTTTTTTTTCTTTTTTCACTTTTTTTTTTTTTTTTTTTTTTTTTTTTTTTTTTTTTGGTGTATAGGAAAATATGCTTTCTCAAAAATTTAAATAAAAAGTTGAACTCGGACTCTATATCAAGATTGAATAAAAGTTTATAATAAAACGATTTCTAAGTTTAAAATTTTGAAAACAACACTAATTTAACTTCTGGGAGGAAAAACTACAAATTACACTGATGAACTTTTAAGATAACCAACTAATCATTGCTTAGCATCACAACTTATAATTAACTCTATCATTTCTCGTTCTTCGCAAATTTAAAATCTTTAATAAAAAGATCCGCGAATGCTTAGTCAAAAAGGTTAAGGGGACAAGCTAGAGCTCAACACGCCCGGTCAAGTCAAAATTTTATTCCTACTCTAACCATCGGAAAGTCAACAATGTGTCAAAACACTTATGATATTTTTGCATTTTTTTTTTTAAATTTTCTCATTTTTTTGGATTTTTGGTGGAAAAACGGGGTTGCGAGGGTAAACGACAAAATGCAAGGTAAAATCAAATCGAAAGATCACCCCCCAGACTAAAATGAAACATTGTCCTCAATGTTTTAAAGGTAAGGGTCGTCTTACGCAAATATAAGGCCGTTTATGAATTATGCCAAATAGATAACGTTAGTCGATATGATTAAGGATACCAGATTTCTCATTCAGCACTGTATGGAGATAGACAAAACCATGAGCACGAGAGTCTTCACATGTCGGGCAAATCCTGCACAAAACACAAGTAATGGAAGAGGTAGACCTCCTCACGTTACACTTATTAGAAAGAAAATAGAAAGAAGATAGAAGGATAATCATGGGGTGCCTCCCACGAAGCGCTTGTTTATGATCGAGTCGTTAGCTTGACTCGCCCCGAATTCAATGGTCCATGGGGAAGTGATGACATCAAATAACGACATATTATTAGCATCATTTATCCTATATTAATGACTTGTTTTATATCACTTTATATGAGAATTGATACTTAATCGTTTACTTTTGTAATTCTCAGTTATAAACAAGCATTAGGTGAAAGTTAATGATTTCGGACGAAAATTGGAGCAAAATGAATCAAGTTGGAAAAGTCTACTGAACTGAAGGAAGATGCGCCGTATCATTCTTGATAGATACGTCGTACATAAAGACTTAGACGAATCTGAGACCATTGCCTAACTTTAAAGAATGCGCCGCATGTATTTATCTCATGCGCCGCATATAAAACCTTGGTCAACGAAGAAGATCTGACTTATCTACTCCAGATACACCGTATGACATTCCTAACATACGGCGCATCAATCTCAAGACTTCACCAAAGATTATCCAAGATACTGAAGGACATGCGCCGCATAAAGATACAAGTTACGCCGCATCTGAAGACGGTGAACGAATATTCTGGAATATAATAATCTTGGACCCCACGCGAAGTTACCTAGATACGCCGCATCGGACCAATTCGATGCGCCGTATTGGCCATATACAATCTTAGCTGAGAAATCAAGTGAAGAATAGAAGCTCAATGAAGAAGTCAAGATTACATAATGATACTCGGAGATGCTTTCGTATTTTGGCCATAAAATCTTCATCCGGACTCCGTTTTAGGTGATTCAAGCGGCCACGGAAAGAGAAAAAGGAGATCTATATTTTTCAGAAGGAGATACGGCGCATTGTCTTTGTGGATGCGCCGCATCGAGGTCGGAACACCAGCAGACTAATTTTGGTAAACCTTGGAGGCTACTCTTCCTTACCCCTATAAATACCACAGCCCTATGGACGATTTGGGGATGATAAAAATCACTATTATCTGTTGGGAACAGCCCCAAATCGTCCCCAACACCTTCTCCATCCACCATTGAAGATCGACGAAGAACATCTCCATACTTATCTTTGTGTATCATTCGGTTAGCATAATAAATTTGTCTATGGATTTCTTATGTTTAATTTTTATGTATACTTTATCTTTTGCTGAGATTATGGGATAACACCCTTAGGTGTTAGCCATGTTTATGAAGTTTTATTAGTTTTTATGATTTTGTTGATGTGTTTGCTTTGTTATTGGATTGGGTGCTTGTCGATAAAAACTCGTTTATTGCTTATAACTAGTAGAAGTCTATGTAACTAGGTTATGATCCTTATAACTTTAATTGATGTGACTTAACTACCTGTAATTGTGGTTGTTTAGGTTGAGTTATTTGCGTGTTAACCCGAATCTCTATTAGGAATCATTGTTTGGCATAAACGGAACGTGTCTACAACCTAATAGGACTAGTAGCGTGTAATACCGAACTAGGTTAGATGGTTTAAAGCAATAAGTTAGTATTGATGCTAGACGAGTCACTATGATCATGTCCTCTTTCCCACCACGATGGTAGGTTATTTAATCGTGACAGGATTAATAATTGGATTGGCGACAAAACAATTGAATGAATTAAAAAAGTAGACATAAGCATGTATAACTATAAAATGGATTAGACTTGGCTAACCCGTTCTTCCCTATTGATATCGATCTATTGTACTATCCTTAGTTTAGATATTTATTTTATTGCAGTTAGTTTAATTAAAACACATAAAATCGTGATAGCCTCTCAGGCTAAAACCCCCAAAAATATTTACTTGCTTTCTAGGTTAGAATAGTTAGTTTAGTAATTAGAATACCTTTAGATCATCTTAGCTTCGCTCCTAGTGAACGACCCTTGCTAACCTAGAAACTATCTACATTGATCGGGTACACTGCTCGTGAGTGTTTAGAGTCTATAGGTTAGTTCGGCAATAAATAAATTTAAAACTTGGTTGATTTTTATAGACCTAAAAAAAACACATCAAGTTTTTGGCGTCGCTGCCGGGGAGTGATTGTTTTAATTTGATTTATTGGTATTTTAGTTTAGTTAGTTTTATTTGTTTCTATGTGTTTTTTTTTTCTGTGTTTCTGTCTCAGAAAGGCAATACGGCGTATCCTTGTCTGTGGATGCGGCGTATCTGTCTTATATCAATACGGCGTATACAGGTCAATTGTATACGGCGTATTGACGTTCTGTGACCAATTTTTTTTTATCGTTTTTCTTTATTTTTGTTTATTTAATTTTTATTTTTCGTTTTAGTTTTTATTGTTTTTGTTTCGGTTACTGCTGTTCTTGGTTGTTTATCTTTCAGGTAATAATGATGATGGATCATCCGGACATAACTATGGAAGAATATCTTAGGCTTAACAATGAAAGATCCTTGAGCAATAAAAAGGTTTACGATTGGGAAAGAGCAAGATATGGTGCACAAGTCATCAATGATAAAGAACCCACGATGGAAGAGTACTTATTATCAAAGCAGGAAGAGTCAGGGAAAGAAAGAAAGACATTGCCATTTAGACACACTTGGACTTTATCCAATGATGATGATGAAGAAGAATCATACGATTTTGGTGCAATTAGGTTTCCGGCAATAGTTATTGATGATGTTATTTCTCCGGAAGTTGCCCAAGATGAAGAAGAGTCACAAGTGTTTGATTTGAATGAAAATCCGGCAATTGTTTACAAAGAAGCTTATTCATCCGAAAGTGCTTATGATGAAAATGAAGATGAATGTGGAACAATGGTGTATGGTGCTATTACTTGTGATTTTTTACCCGAGTTGGAAAATATATTCTCATCATATCAAAAACACCATGATGATATTCCATCGGATGAAGATAATGAGTATTCTAATATTGAAAGTTTTGATTGTATTGTGTACGATGCCATACCGCAATTGCCACAACAAAATGAAATATTAATGCGTGGAACAAATGAGCCAGATTATGACCCCACAAAGGATTTTGAAGAAATGTGGGATGACTTATTTGAGGCAGCTATTCGGGAAAAGGATGAAATTACATGACCACTAGTTGAAGATGGAGACTCACAAGATGAATTGGAGTCACTTACAACAAAAAGTGGTACTAATTTATTTAATATTATTAATCCCGTTACTAATAATCTTGCTAGCTTTCCTAAACAGGTTGCAAAACGAAAGAATGATGAGGTGGAATTTACTACACCAACTAATGATGAATATAAAGCACCTGTTATCAACCCATTTTTGGTTGAAATAGAAAAAGAATTCAAGGATGAGCTGATGGACACGACCATGATTGAAGAGGATGATTTCAATCCTATGAAGGATATAGAGGAACCCGAACTTTTACTCGCTAAAGACCCTTTCTCATCTTTTATGGAAGTCAAGGGACGCCTTACTACCAATAGAACAAACGAAGAAGAAGGGAGATTCATTGATCCTCAACATACTACTCTCTCACATGTAATGTTCATGTCATCCAATTTAACAACCAAACCGGGTAAGGTAATGAACGAAGTACACATATTGACAAGGTATTATCTTTACATATTCTATCCATCTCTAGTAGCAAATTTACACCGTTATGGTGCTTATTGCTACTATCACCCGCACTTGACCGCAAGTGGGGGGAAAAACACCCTATTGCCTAGTAAATAAGGGTGGAGTCAGGCTCGTGACTCTAACAAAAACAAGCGCTTCTTGGGAGGCAACCCATGCTTGTCTTTTATTTTGTTTTTAGTTTATTTTTATTTTCGTATTTCTGTCAGTTGGTCAAATACGACGCATGCACTTTTAGTAGATGCGTCGCATTATCCCATGACGTGCATTTTAGTATTTCCTACAGGTTGTTGATGCGGCGTATCCAATATTCCATGGATACGGCGCATCGACACTCTGACCTGTAATTTTTTCGTATTTTTATTTTCCTAACCAATGATTAACGAGATGCTCTCGAGATTCTTTTTTCTGTGGTCTCTATATTTTTACAGGTCTGGACAATTGAAGAGGTTGATGGACTCCCGCATTATATACGCTCGCACGTTTACATTGGAAGATCATACCGAGCAAATCTCAGGGGAGTTCTCCGTTCTAATTCTTTCTATCTCTTGTTTTTAATTTTAAATACAAACAACGAGGACGTTGTTTAACTTAAGTGGGGGGGATGGAGAATTAGAACGTTACTTGTCCTAAATTTTCAAAAATATGCTTTAATCTATGCTTAATTATCAAAATTTAAATTTTTTTAGCATGTTTTTGTTTAATCTAAGTTGCATAGCTGCACACATAATTTTATTTTCAAAAATTGTGAACTTATCAAAATTCACAAATCTATGAGTGTGCCGGTAACTTGTAAACTTTAGAACTTGGCTTGTATACTATTCGAGACCACCATAATGAGTATTATTGATATAATTGGAGTGACTTGTCTAACAAGGTAAATTTATAGGATTACACCCAAAAAGCCTATTATATGTTTTGTGTTATTAACTAACTACACTGGTTAGTTAACCCCCGTATAAACCCTTTGTTTACTCTCATTTTTAGAGTAAGATACCCCTAGAAAAACCCTCAGAGCCATTCCTTTCGTTTCTTACACCAATGTTTAAAATGTTTCGTTACACCCTTACACCTTAGCCTACCCTGTAGATTAAAGTCTGTGGTTAGTTACTTTAGGCAAAGTGTGTTTCCTTACAATTAACTGTGTTCGCGTGCGTAATTCATTATCTATGGTTAAGGTCGGGAAATTGCACAATGCAATTGGAGTGAAAGTAGATATTGTATAATTTGAGTCTTGTTATTTTTCGTGTGTTTACTACTTTCACTATTACTGTTATTTCTGAAGTCATGAAAAGTATGGAAAAATTATCCAGAGTTATCGTTATAGTGATGTGGTGAAATTTTACACATCTATGTTTATGTTAGTAGTTTGAAAAAAAAATAAAATAAAATAAAATAAAATCGAAAAAATGAGAAAAGAAAAAGAAAGAAGAAGTTGAAAGTTTGTTTTTACCAACATTGTAAAGTTATGTAAAGTTATCATTATTGTTGTTGTACTATATTTATGGATTGAATGGGAGTTGGCCATTATGGGAACGCCAACTAAGGTTTATTCTTTGATTGAGATTTTATTGAGTCTAATTCGTGTCTACCCAAAGCGTGAGTTTCAAGTGTCAAAGCGTGAGTTATTCAATGATATGAGTCTTATTCATGGGATGGTTGGGAAAGTAATTAACCACACTTAGGATTTTAATCTATTTGTTTTGTTTATTTTTCATTTTACACCAATTTATATCCCAAATATTATCCATACCCTATATCATTCTTCATCCAAACATTTGATTTATTGAGATTAGGGATTTGAGCAATCTTAAGTATCGTAGTCGTGGATTCGACTATGTATTTATGATTTTGTCGCCCTTTTTGATATAATATTATTGGTGAAGATTACTTGGTCCTATCTTTAGCCTATTCGAGTTAAGGAATTGAGCAATTGCGAGTATCGTGGTCGTTGATTCGATCATGTATTTGTAATTTTGTAGCCTTTTATGGAATATGAGATCGATAGAGATTAAAAAGGATGATCAACCCTTAACCAAAAAAAACCCTTTTTACCGCTTTAGACTTGTTACTCCTTAGCTTTAGTGGGGGAGATGTGTATCATTGCCAAGCTTATGATAGAATATTCGTCACGACTGGACAGTTAAACGATTAGATTTGCTTTTATCGAAATATTTTATTTTGTTTCTAATTCGTTAAGTGTTTGGTTGTGCAATTATGATAAAACGAATAAATGCTTAATTGTAAAAATACATCCTATTCAGGATACATTTTCATAAGTTTTAATCTAAGGTTTACTTGAGGACAAGTAAAGTTCAAGTGGGGGGATATTTGATGACATCAAATAACGACATATTATTAGCATCATTTATCCTATATTATTGACTTGTTTTATATCACTTTATATGAGAATTGATACTTAATCGTTTACTTTTGTAATTCTCAGTTATAAACAAGCATTAGGTGAAAGTTAATGATTTCGGACGGAAATTGGAGCAAAATGAATCAAGTTGGAAAAGTCTACTGAACTGAAGGAAGATGCGCCGTATCATTCTTGATAGATACGTTGTACATAAAGACTTAGACGAATCTGAGACCATTGCCTGACTTTAAAGAATGCGCCGCATGTATTTATCTCATGCGCCGCATATAAAACCTTGGTCAACGAAGAAGATCTGACTTATCTACTCCAGATACACCGTATGACATTCCTAACATACGGCGCATCAATCTCAAGACTTCACCAAAGATTATCCAAGATACTGAAGGACATGCGCCGCATAAAGATACAAGTTACGCCGCATCTGAAGACGGTGAACGAATATTCTGGAATATAATAATCTTGGACCCCACGCGAAGTTACCTAGATACGCCACATCGGACCAATCCGATGCGCCGTATTGGCCATATACAATCTTAGCTGAGAAATCAAGTGAAGAATAGAAGCTCAATGAAGAAGTCAAGATTACATAATGATACTCGGAGATGCTTTCGTATTTTGGTCATAAAATCTTCATCCGGACTCCGTTTTAGGTGATTCAAGCGGCCACGGAAAGAGAAAAAGGAGATCTATATTTTTCAGAAGGAGATACGGCGCATTGTCTTTGTGGATGCGCCGCATCGAGGTCGGAACACCAGCAGACTAATTTTGGTAAACCTTGGAGGCTACTCTTCCTTACCCCTATAAATACCACAGCCCTATGGACGATTTGGGGATGATAAAAATCACTATTATCAGTTGGGAACAGCCCCAAATCGTCCCCAATACCTTCTCCATCCACCATTGAAGATCGACGAAGAACATCTCCATACTTATCTTTGTGTATCATTCGGTTAGCATAATAAATTTGTCTATGGATTTCTTATGTTTAATTTTTATGTATACTTTATCTTTTGCTGAGATTATGGGCTAACACCCTTAGGTGTTAGCCATGTTTATGAAGTTTTATTAGTTTTTATGATTTTGTCGATGTGTTTGTTTTGTTATTGGATTGGGTGCTTGTCGATAAAAACTCGTTTATTGCTTATAACTAGTAGAAGTCTATGTAACTAGGTTATGATCCTTATAACTTTAATTGATGTGACTTAACTACCTGTAATTGTGGTTGTTTAGGTTGAGTTATTTGCGTGTTAACCCGAATCTCTATTAGGAATCATTGTTTGGCATAAACGGAACGTGTCTACAACCTAATAGGACTAGTAGCGTGTAATACCGAACTAGGTTAGATGGTTTAAAGCAATAAGTTAGTATTGATGCTAGACGAGTCACTATGATCATGTCCTCTTTCCCACCACGATGGTAGGTTATTTAATCGTGACAGGATTAATAATTGGATTGGCGACAAAACAATTGAATGAATTAAAACAAGTAGACATAAGCATGTATAACTATAAAATGGATTAGACTTGGCTAACCCGTTCTTCCCTATTGATATCGATCTATTGTACTATCCTTAGTTTAGATATTTATTTTATTGCAATTAGTTTAATTAAAACACATAAAATCGTGATAGCCTCTCAGGCTAAAACCCCCAAAAATATTTACTTGCTTTCTAGGTTAGAATAGTTAGTTTAGTAATTAGAATACCTTTAGATCATCTTAGCTTCGCTCCTAGTGAACGACCCTTGCTTACCTAGAAACTATCTACATTGATCGGGTACACTGCTCGTGAGTGTTTAGAGTCTATAGGTTAGTTCGGCAATAAATAAATTTAAAACTTGGTTGATTTTTATAGACCTAAAAAAACACATCAGGAAGCAAGTGGAAGCGAAAATCTTCATCGGACTTTCATTCAAGATGTTTGGATAATCATTGAATTTTAATGAAAGTTCCACACCGATGAGATACATCCGACTCAAAAGAATGATAAATGGAGATGCCGGGGTCAAAAATGGTGTCTTCACTCCCAAAGGAGTAAAGGAAAGGACAAGTCACCGTATAGGTGAAGAAAGGTAGAAAAACTTGAACGACATATGTGAAGTCAATATAATGGCGATCCTCAAAGGGCAATGTCACATATGTCAGAGAAAGAATGTCCTTTTGAATATCGGGATTAAAATTTTTGGTCATATCATCAAGTTTAAAAATAATATAGTCTTTGACCTCATCGTTCTCTAATACTTCATCAAAAAGAGGATTTACGTTTCTAGAAAGGTACTCGTCATCAAATTCAAAAAGAAAGTTCGAATAGACTTGGATACTTTCATTTGGAACATCCTCATCGAAAAGTGATTCGTCATCACTAGAGGAAAAATCATCGTTAGAATTGAATAGAGGGTTAAAGAAAATCCTGGAAAAATCTTTCGCAGTATCAAGAGGATAATCACTACGAAAAGTCTCATCACATTCATTGTCGGATATATCCTCAGACTCACTTGGGATTGGGAAAAGGTTCTCAACACTAGACTTTATGAATTCGTCCGATTCCTTTTCAGGAATAGTGCTAAGATGCTCATCCCCCATAATGAGAGAGTCCTCGGAGTCCATAGTCGGTAAGATATTTGCAATAGACTGAGAGGGTTGAGAAATGGTGTCATTCAAAGGAATAGCACTCTCCTCATCGTCTTCCTCATCATCGTCATCGAGAATGGCAGCCTTGAGAAATATGGAACGCCTTTGTGCTGCTCGTTCTTCGGCTAGTAATTCTTCCATAGATTTTTCATGACGATCTTCTTGGGGAAGTTTATTAACCAAATCCTTAACTTCTTTTAGTAAACCTAGAACATGGAGAAGTTCTTGAGGAAGTGGCTTAGGTTGTGTTTGAATCATTTGGTACTGTGGAGGTTGGTCATGATGAGAATAATCATAATTGTTACAAGGGTCATGCTCATAGACAAGCGGGTTCCTCGTTTGACAATCGGAGTTATAATGCGGACCTCCACAGAATTCACAACAGTAAAACTGTTGTGACTGACTCGGTGAATCATATGGATATTGGTCATAACCAAAATTTTGATTGTTACACGAAACCTGCTCATGGACAAGCGTGTTCCCTGTTTGACAATCAAAACCTTGGTGAGGACCTCCACAATATTCACAATAATATGTTTCCATCTCATGGTGTGGGGGTTGGTTAAGGAAATTGGTTGTTTCATTGTAGGGATTTTGGTCATAGACAAACCCGTTTCCTGAATTTACAATGCTACAACTGGGGCAATTTCCACCATTTGGAGGTCCCCCACACCATTCACAACCATAATGGTAAGATGAAGACATAAAGAAGAATTAAACGGATAGAGGGTGTGAGATAAAGAATTAAACGAATAAGAGGAATAAGAAGAATATTTTTGATTTTTAAAATGGAAAAACAAAACTAAGATAGAAGAAAAAACAAAATTTAAAAGAAAAACAAAATTTAAAAAGGAAAATATTTTTGGGTTTTTATAAAAATAATAAGAAAATATTTACAATAGAAAATGATAACTTCACTGGGAAGGATCTTCAAAACACTCATCGACAAACGAGAATCAAAAATTCACTTCAACCTTCCGCGGCAGCGGCGCCAAAAATTGATTCGTTTGAATCAATACGTAAATATTTCCCAAGGATTTACACATGAAATTATGTAAACCCGAGTCGTTTTCCCCAACGAAGGAATGAATGGAATTTTGTGAAATCGAGTTCGTGAAACGTGTCGTGAATAGTGAAATAAGAGATATTTTGGATTTTTAAACTAAAATAAGTAAACATAAACTAAAAACAATATAGTAAGCAAGGGAAATGATTATCAAAAGCACACGTAAGTAAACAACGCAAAGAAAAATTAAAAACACGAATTCCCGGGCTATCCCGAGCCTTGGAAAGGTGAAATGATGAAATATTAACTCTACGGGTGCAAATTTAATTTTACTAAGTCCTAAATGATAAAAGAAAATTTTAGAAAAAAGAATTATATTTTTATGACTTTTATTTACTTTATTATGAATTAAAAACTAAATTTAAAATAAAAATAAATTAAAAATGCCAAACGAAAATGGAAAATTATGAAAAATTAGACAAAAGTCCTAAACGTTATTCTAGTCCTGGGAAAAATAATTGTGGAATGCCAGCTTATCCAGATAAGCTGGAATTAAGCCAAAATTGGAAATAAGCTATTGGAAAAATAAAGGGGTTAAAAGAAATAAAGAAAGAAATAGGGACAGAAAAGTCCCAAGGGCAGAGGTGGTTAGGGTGTGTGTTGTTGAGGCTGAGGTCCCAGGTTCGACCCCTGCCTCAGCCTTTTTTTTTTTTTGCTAACCAATTTTTTTTTTTTTTCTTTTTACCAACTTAATAAGCACATGAAAATAAGCAAATTTTATAACTACAACTATTTTTGAAACTTAAAAATAAGCTCAGTATAAGCTATGGGGATGAAACAGTGGGCTTAAAAGGGAAAATAAGCTAAGGGGACTATGCACATGGACTGTTAAGCTAATACAAGCTAAAGTAAAACTGAAATAAGCTAGTGCAATCTAGAAACAACCTAAATAAGCTAAGGAAATGAGATTAAGTAACATAAATAAGCTGATAAGAACTGATTCTAACTCAAAAAGCAATATCGATCTGAGTGCAGGCCTAACTTGCCTACTGAGGTGGTTTTTGCAGTTAGAAAATGCTGTTAAAAAACTAACCTGAAAATTCTAAAAAATGTGGAACTAGTCTATAAGCTACCCAAGATTATTGGTATTTAATTTCAGATTAAAAGGGCTTAAATTGAACAAATGAAAAATCAAAGACTTAAGCTGAATTAGGCAAATAGGCTTATGCAGGCTGCTGGTTTAGCTATGTGACTGAAATGGGACTAATGACATACAAAACCAGATGAATTTTATCCAAATTCTCTGATTTCATCAAATCATACTATTTTGAACATAAAATTAACAAAAACAAGTGCCTCAACTGCTTATCTCAATACTAAGCAGTCATGGCAGTGATATCCTTAGAAACTAGGGAAATCATCATAGGTGAGCAAAACCTATCAAATCAGCTTATCACAGCCTAATATCAACTTATCTAAGTTAAATTATGCTTGATCAAACTTCCCTAGAAGGAAATTGAACATAACATCTGAATTGGCCCTTAAATAAGGTTATTCTAAACACCCCTTTAAAGGGCTGTTTTGAGTTTTAAAGCTAAGACAGACCAATATAAGCTATGAGACCTAACAACAGATGATTATCCAAGTAAATTAAGCACTTATGAACTACTTTCAACCAGGAATAAGCACTAATAAGCTATATCCTATTTATGCTATTTTTGGCCTTTTTTGGACATATGAAGATTAAGCAAATACCAACTATCAAATAAGCATCAAATAGCAATAATCAGGACAAATAAGCAGATAAAAACCAAATAAGCAGTAGATAAGCAAATGAACAGTAGATTGCAAAAATTAAGAAAAATAAGCTTACAAATGCCTTGAGCTTAAAACAGGAGGTAATGATCACCCTACAAGCTTTAGCTTGTCAAAGACAAGCTAGTTACCCAATGAGCTTATCCATACCAGCTTATCTTTCACAATGAGCTTATTTTGGTTCAACAGTTGACTTTCGTTGACTTTTTTCCAATTTTTGCACTTAAAACAGAAATTAACTCCAATAAATTTGCAAAAGCTCTATTAAGCTCAAATGAGCTTATTAGAACAGTATTTAAGCTTAAAACAGATAACTTACATTAAATGAAATATTAAAGGAGATTCTGAAACAATGTGAATTCAATTGAAAACTGATTTTTAATTTAAAGAAATGTGAAATACAATAATGAATTACATGATACAATTAAAAGACAATAAAACTCAATAAGCTTTAAAACAATAACATGGATTGAAATTCGATCGTAATTAACTATTCTACTCTACTGCCTAACTATCTAACACCCAATTCTGTGTGAATAAGAGGCTATTTATAGCCTGAGGAGCTTCTAGGGTTTATCTAAGTTAATCCCACCCCTTGGATTAGTTTGATTTAATCTCAGCCTTCAATTTCCTTTTTGGCGCCAAAAGCCACTTGGATAACCAGGGTGTCTTGGTATCTTGTGACTGCTAAGTGCATGGGGTGGGAAAGTAGGGTGGCTGGAGAAGGTGGGTAGAGGGGACAAGGATGTCTGGGTTAGCTTTTAGAAGTAGGGGAAAAGGGTGATTGGGTTGCAGCTTTTGGCGGGCAAAAGATAGGGGAAGGGGGGTTGACTTGTTTTGACCCTGGGTTTATTAATAAGGGAGTGGGATGGGTTTTGTGTTTAAAAGGATTGGGCTTGGTGTAGGTTGGGCTGGGTGTAGGATTGGGTTTAATTTGGGATCCGGTTATTGTTAGTTTAGGATTGAAATTGGAATTAGTTTTAAGTTTAGGGACCAACTTTGCCAATTCTGAAAATTCAAGGACCAATTCTGCCAAATCTGAAAATTATTTCCAATGACCATTTTCAACATTTTGATATTCGTGAGGGTTGACTTTTGACAACTTGAGTATAAATGTGATCCAAACTTGAAATTCCTTTCCCGGCTTCGGCTTTTGACGACTTTCCAATCTCGTGTTCGGTTTTGTCCAGCTTGTCATCGTTTTTGTTCGTTTCTCTCATATCCGTACCTGCACATGCATAAACATAAAAACACAACATATTTGGCATATTTGGTTAGTTTTTGGTCTATTTTGTTCATTTTCTTAGGTAAAAAGTATGTGTATTTTAACACATACCAGGGAGCATGTATACGTGACTACATATATATACCATAAGTTTAGAGGAATTCATAATGTGTAAACTTTTGGTCCTTGCATGTTTGTATGCCTTATAATAGAACACGTATATATGGAGCAATGCATATATATGAAGTAATTTCATACACCTTATATATATGATTATATGGAGCACACGTATATCATCATTATGAGGAACCATTTTAATTCACGTATGGCATGCATGTATATATATATATTGTATTATAGTGAAAATGCATACACGTCCATATATGGTCCTTCATGCACACACACATGTAATGTCTTATGGAAAGATTGCATGTTTGCATGAGATTTGGCTATGTGGAATAATTATACACACATATTAATAGTTTAAGGTGTAGTTTGATCCCGGTAGTTACTAACGTTAAGTCCTTAAGTCACGAAACTTAAGACCGGGTAACGTAAAAATATAATGTTTATAAAAATATCAAAGTTTATTAATATACTCCAACTAATTATATTAGACGTGTGATAAGTTTAACGGAGAGCGTATACGTTAATAAAACCTAATAATATAAGTTTGAGTACTCGTATTACGTAAAGAGTATAATGTAAAAAAAAATAAAGTGGCAATAGTTCATATGAGTTCATATGAAATATGACTATTGATGAATTTGAGTATTTTGAATATATAGACTCATCCTAATCTTGTGTTGGTCGTGAGAAAAATTCACACGATTAAACTTTTGTGATCGTTACTAAAAGTAATATAATCTAATAAAAACGTAATAATAATTGGTATTAAATATTTACAAATAGACTTGAAATATACGAGGTGCAATCCTTGTTTGGTTACTTGATCGCAAGATTCAAAATAGCAATGAAATAAATATATTTTTTTAAATTAATGCATTAAAGACTTGTAACGTGAGCTTTAGATCTTGTACTTTAGAGTTTGTAAAATAAAATAAAACAAAGTTTGAAATGATGCATTTGAGGGTTGTACATTAGCATTCGAAGTGTTGTACATTAGTGTTTATGATTTAATTACATAAAATCATGGTTATAATACGTTAGGGTTTCGTGAAAATTCTAATAAATGGCTAACGTTTAGTTTAAACGTTTAATAATCGTACGTTTACAAAATAACGTAAAGTGGTAAATAAAGTTGAAAACTTTTATACTTGACATATAAAGAATGTTTATTTTAATAAATACAAGGCACGTTTGTGTCGTGTGAGCATGTTTATTAAAAATGTAAGTTACGTCACATTAGTTAATTGTTGCGATTTGATAAATTGGTAACGTTTAATCTATAAAAAAAATTTAGACGTAGAAAATGGATAAGTATTCTTTCGTTAGAATATTAATAAAAGTGGAAATTTACCGGTGGTTACAGTCTCACCCCCTTGAATGGAATCTCGTCCCGAGATTCAGTCCCCGTTAGATGTTGAAATGATGTTGACAATTAGTTATGGTTTCTTGTGTCAATTGGTGTATAAAATAACTAGTGATGTATCTTAAAGTGTCGTTTCATTGTACTGAATTTTCTTCTGAGTGTTTTATCAAATAAATATTTCCCCTGATTTGATTTATGTTAGTCATGTGACTAGGTGAGCAGGTTTGATTCTGGTTTCACTTGTGAAAATTTATAAGTTAGAATTATTTTACATGAGGAAAATACTATTCCGAAGGTTAAATAGATTTTGAAAAAATTCATTTTGAATGAAGATTGTTATTTTACAAGGTTTATCATGTTTTTATAATTAGTCTTGAAAATAACATAGTTCCTAATTACTTGTTTTGTGAAAATCAAGTTATTGACGTCGAAAACTGTTTTTAACAATGAAGATTTCAAATGAGAACTTTATGAATGTAGAGAAAGTTGTTGAATTTCAGCTTTTGTAGAAGATGAATCAGTTTGTTCCTAAAACTTTTTTTTTATGTGAATAGTAACTTCCAACGGCTATGAACAATAGCCCCAACGGCTACTTTTATTTTTATAAATACCCCATTTTAATTTTCATTCTTCAATCATCCATATTTCTCTCATCAATTTTTCAAAAATGCCGCATGTTATTACCATCCTTACGATTGTGTATGTTGTTGCCGCTGCCATCTATTTGGCCAAGGTTCCAGATGGAGATTATGAATTTTTGGCCGTGGTTCTAGTGATTCTCGTACCACTCGTGGTTCTAGCCATCGGCGTGGATAAGATATGGGGGTAATAGATAGTAGGAGTGTTGAAATAAGTCTTTGTTGTGTTTCCTTGTAATCCTTAATGAATGTATAATAAGAGTTGTTTGTTTTTATGCATAAGACCATGTCGTTAGTGTTTGTATTTATCGTACAGAATACTCAAGGTGTTACATCCAGTCGTGGTTCTCACTCTCGTAGGTGTAGTAGTGTTTTTTATTGGCTTGGCGGGTCAACCAATTGGCGATTCTATTCCTTACTTAGTGATCTTTGTAACATAAGCACTACCGATGCTAATTATATCGTTATGTATTAATATTCGTGGATTCTAATGTAATAAAAGTTTACGTTTTGTGTTTTATGAATTCTAGAGATTCTCGAGTTCATACTCATGTCGTTTCTGATACAAATAAGCCCACTCATTTATAATTCATTACTTACATAGAGAGGCGTCCCAAACAATGTAAATAAAGAAATATAAACTTATGGTTCGGTGATTCATAATTTCTTTATTTAAATAAAAAGGCGTCCCAATCCATTCAAATAAAGACATTGTAAATCATCCTACTTAAGAATTTCTGACTCAACACTCATACTTAATCGACAAGGTAATTTAGTGTGTAGGTGTTTTGGGAATACGGAAGGAGTATTTACACTCATCTCTAGAGATGAGAGTAAGATGATCAAGGAAAAAAATTGACATAGTACTCAAAATAGTTGGTGAGTATAAGAATTGTGCAACCCACAATGTCTTGATAAATTGCAAAAATATAGAAGTAGGTACATGCTCGAGAAAATGTGATTGAGTCGTAATGCCTTAGAATAGGCATACCCAAGTATGTTTATTCCGTTGTTTGTGCAAATTGATCGAAAGTATGTCGAATGTGTATATATTCAATACACTGATATGTTTGTGTAGCATAAATTACCTAGAAGTCACATAATCGTCTGGAGGATGGAAGGCATGGAATGCTAAAGGCTATAAAACATTTTTGTGGAAAAGCAGTTATAGTTTAGGTCTCAATTAGACCCGTTTTTCTATAACTATAGCTCTGATACCAATCTGTAACACCCCCAATTTCGGGATACGCAGCGGAATTCAAGCTGGGTGTTACTCGACGGAACAACAATTATAATAATAGAAAACGATCTCTAATTGAATCGTTTTAAAAGATTTATCATTCGAATTTTATAAATATCAGAGTTTACAAAATGATGTCCCAGTAGTTTTACAGTTTGTTAAATAAGTTTCGAATTATAATTAGATTTTAACCTTCTATCAGTATCCGTGCCCTTCCGTGCCATCCTCGTTCATTATGGACCTGAGAAAAATATGCTAAAAAGTGTCAACACAAAGGTTGGTGAGTTCATAGAGTTTATAAGCAAAGCAGTTGATTTCAATAGTTTCAAGTTTGAGTGATAATTGTAATAAATACAAATATCAATAAAACAAGTAGTGGGCTACGTTGTTTTACACCCATAGTGTTTGTTTACCCTAATCGGGTCAAAGATTCTGTGAATTCGTAGTGTTTGTATGCAAATCAGTTGAACACAAGTTTCAAGTTTAAGAGAATAATTGCAACGAATACAATTATGGGTAAATAATAATTATTGCTCTAAGCTCATGACACGCAAACCTTAACAGTGGGACATCATAATAATGATGTTAATTACAGACATCATAAAGATGATGTAAGTAACAAGGCCCTCGGGCAGGAGTTTGTCAACTTCCTGTTTAATCTCAAATAAAGTGCATTTGGCTACTTATCCAGCAACACAAATGGGGCGTCAACTGCCAATAGATCTATTCACTATATTCGCGTTCACTCGCAAGTGATTAATGGCTCATGATATGAGGGACTTTTAGTGGCAATAGTGTGTAACTTTGGCAATAACAATCAGGATAGCATACAAAAAGTACTTGTGTTCAGCATGTATTAAGTTTCAATAAACAAATAGAGTGTTTCATAAATCGAGTAAAATGTTTATGAATAACGAGTAAGATTTGTAAGTAAAACGAGCATGTATCTCCCTCAAAGAGTTCAAAATAAGAAAAAGAGGGGCTATGACTCACCTTGGTGGTATAGTAGTCCAGATATAGAAATGTCAAGTGTGGATGGGAACGGCTCAAATCACGCTACATAAATTGATACGGTAAACCTTAGATTTCGAGGGTTTTATGTTCATGACTTTAATGTTCTAAAGACAATGTTTGAAAAGTATTTGTATCATCATTACTTGTGTGGCAAATGCTTAAAGTTCAAAAATAAAGTTATATACCCATATAACTTGTGTGTATGTAATCGTTTATCGAGATTTAAGAATGAAATCGTTTAAGATTTAATATAGGTTATGATAAGTTAAAATATTTATTTCTAACTATTTTAAGTTTGGTGAACGTTAAGTTGCTAAGAAGTTTGTATTATTTGTTTTTAAGCTATTCGATTTATTATTTGATTGAAAATAACATCGTTGTTTATATTTTGATATTGTCGTTTTTAAATCTTATATGAAAGTTTTTATAAAACTTTGACTACATAAGTTTGTAAATATAAGTATTTCAAAAATATTATGAAGTTACAAAATTAACCCTTAGGTTATAAAAATTTACACTTTTTACCCAAAAGTTAAAAGTTTTATATTTTTAGTCCAAAAGTATAAAATTTCACTTTATATTCATACTTTCTGAAAATTTACCGTTTCTACCATGATATTTAATTATTTCAGTTTCAAAAGTCGCAATTTATAGTTTTTACCTTGTACTTTCCAAAAGTTACGCTTTTTACCCCTTGGTTAAATATAATTTGCACCGGAGTCCTTTTTCTATTTTATTAATTCATTATTTACATTTTTTATTCCCAAGCATTAATTTAGTTTTTAAATCTAATCCTTTTTATATATAGTTGTAGAAATTTTGGCAAAACAGGCCTTCCATGCATTTTGCGATTTACATGCATAGTCCTTATTCTTTATTATTAACTAAATTTACAGTTTTAAACCAAGAATTCCAAGTTTGGTATTTTTACCCCCATGCATGTTTGTCGTTACATTTCTAGTCCTTGTTTTTGTAAATTTGCGTTTTTGTTTTTAGAAATAGATATGGCATGTCATGCTTATTAATATAAGTCATTTTATGTTTGAAAATAAGTTGTTGATGGCTTATTAGCTTTTGAAACAGCTTATGGGCCTTAAAGCCCAATAAAAGGGTGCGTTTGATTATGTTTGTCGCGACCAAAGAAAAAAAGGTTTTAAAGCGAGACATCGAGGGTTGTTGGCCATGGTTTTGCTGTTTTGAAAACTTGGTTATGAACTTATTAAAGTGGTGTAATCGTTTAGCTTATAGCTTTTGGCTTGTGACTTAAAAATGCGACTAAATAGGGGTGTCTAGGGTTGTGTCGCGACTAGAAAGAAAAGAAAAAAAACGCTTCTTGATCTTGTTTTGACTTATCACATGGTTCTAACATATATTAGACTATTAGAAATGTAAATGATATTGAAATGGGTTTAGCAAAACT
Organism: Artemisia tridentata subsp. tridentata; assembly: GCA_021014915.2. NCBI lineage: Eukaryota > Viridiplantae > Streptophyta > Magnoliopsida > Asterales > Asteraceae > Artemisia > Artemisia tridentata. The sequence continues at coordinate 313,434,467 of CP139507.1, forward strand.
TACAAAGCCTTTTTTGAAACTACTTGACTAGAACCAAAATATAATTTATTTGGGGTGTTTTATGCTCTCGGTAAAGAAAAAAAAAAAAAACATTATTTTTTATCTTGTCTTTAACTTGATACTTGGTTACAACTATATATAAGTGATAATAAGAGTATAAAAGAGATAAAAAAGGGCTTTGATGACTTACTATGCTTTTGAACTCGATTTTAAAGAAAACCGTCAAAGTGACTCCAAAATGAAATAAACTCTTCCAAGGCTTCAAGACTTTTACACAAGCTTTCTTCTACTTACTTGGACTTAGAATTCAATAGATAAAAGTGTAGTGTGAGTTTTATGTTTGTAAACAATGGATGAAGGGAAATGGTGGGTTTTTGCTCGGTTTATATAAGCCAAGAGGGTTGTGTTTTATTGATTGAATTTGACCACTAGCAAGAGTTTGTCAAGAGGGTAAGGAAGCATGTATACGTGACTACATATATATACCATAAGTTTAGAGGAATTCATAATGTGTAAACTTTTGGTCCATGCATGTTTGAATGCCTCATAATAGAACACGTATATATGGAGCAATGCATATATGTGAAGTAATTTCATACACGTTATATATATGATTATATGGAGCACGCGTATATCATCATTATGTGGAACCATTTTAATTTACGTATGGCATGCATGTATATATATATATTGTATTAAAGTGAAAATGCATACACGTCCATATATGGTCCTTCATGCACGTACACATGTAATGTCTTATGGAAAGATTGCATGTTTGCATGAGATTTGGCTATGATGAATAATTATACACATATATTAATAGTTTAAGGTGTAGTTTGATCCCGGTAGTTACTAACGTTAAGTCCTTAAGTCACGAAACTTAAGACCGGGTAACGTAAAAATATAATGTTTATAAAAATATCAAAGTTTATTAATATACTCCAACTAATTATATTAGACGTGTGATAAGTTTAACGGAGAGCTTATACGTTAATAAAACCTAATAATATAAGTTTGAGTACTCGTATTACGTAAAGAGTATAATGTAAAAATAAAATAAAAAAAGAAGTGGCAATAGTTCATATGAAATATGACTATTGATGAATTTGAGTATTTTGAATATATAGACTCATCATAATCTTGTGTTGGTCGTGAGAAAAATTCACACGATTAAACTTTTGTGATCGTTAATAAAAGTAATATAATCTAATAAAAACGTAATAATAATTGGTATTAAAAACTTTTGTGATCCTTGTTTGATTACTTGATCGCAAGATTCAAAATAGCAATGAAATAAATATATTTTTTTAAATTAATGCTTTAAAGACTTGTAACGTGAGCTTTAGATCTTGTACTTTAGAGTTTGTAAAATAAAATAAAACAATTTTGAAATGATGCATTTGAGGGTTGTACATTAGCATTCGAAGTGTTGTACTTTAGTGTTTATATTTTAATTATATAAAATCATGGCTATAATATGTTAGGGTTTTGTGAAAATTCTAATAAATGGCTAACGTTTAGTTTAAACGTTTAATAATCGTACGTTAACGAAATAACGTAAAGTGGTAAATAACGTTGAAAACTTTTATACTTGACATATAAAGAATGGTTATTTGTAATAAATACAAGGCATGTTTGTGTCGTGTGAGCATGTTTATTAAAAATGTGAGTTACACCACATTAGTTAATTGTTATGATTTGATAAACTGATAACGTTTAATCTATAAATAAAAAAATTCGACGTAGAAAATGGATAAGTATTCTTTCGTTAGAATATTAATACAAGTGGAAATTTACCGGTGGTTACAGCTAGCACTCAAGTTAATGTTGCTAGTTCTACAAACATTAACAACTTGAGTGATGCTGTTATCTATGCATTCCTGTCTAGTCAACCTAATAGTTCTCAGATGACTTAGAAGAGATGGATTTGAAGTGGCAAATGGCTATGTTGGCTATGAGAGCAAGAAGATTCTTGAAGAATACTGGAAAGAACCTCACAGTCAATAGCAATGAAAACATGGGGTTTGATAAATCCAAGGTTGAATGCTACAACTGTCACAGAAAAGGACATTTTGCTAGAGAATGCAGAGCTCCAAGGAACCATGACAACAGGAGTAAGGAAGGCTCAAAAAGGAGTATACAAGTGGAAACAACTTCTTCAACAGCCTTGGTGTCTTGTGATGGTCTTGGTGGCTATGATTGGAGTGATCAAGCTGAAGAAGGACCCAACTATGCTCTTATGGCCTATTCATCTTCATCTTCAAGTTCTGATTCTAAGGTATCTAATGATTCTGGTTGTTCTTATAAATCTTGTTTAGATACTGTAGAGTTACTTAAAGCTCATAATAATAAACTAGTAGAAGATTTAAATAATTCTGAGTTACATATTTTAGGCTATAAGGTAGGCTTAGAGTCTGTAGAACAAAGACTTGAATTTTATAAGAAGAATGAGGCTGAGTATGTAGAAAAGGTTAATGTTTTAGAAGGTGAACTTTTTGTAAAAGAATCACTTATTACAGAGTTTAGGAAAAGGCATGAAAAAACTCAAAAAGAAAAAGATGTAGTTCAACAGGAAAAAGAAAGCATTCAATTTAGAGTGAATAGGTTTGAACATGCATCTGAAAGTGTGAACAAGATAATAGAGTGTCAAATTGTAAAGAAATGTAGTGGTTTATGCTATAATGAAGTTCCCCATCCCATTAAAGAAAAGTTTGTACCTCCTACACCTGAATTGTCTTGTTTAAATGAGTTAGTTACTAAGCCTGTAGTTGAAAAAGAGAAAGAGTCTAAGGTAACTGATAGGAATTATACTGATGCACCAATTATTGAAGATTGGGTGTCAGATGATGAAGACCAGGTTGTGTCTACACCTAAGGTTGAAAGTAAAACAGTTAGATCTAGTGTTGAAAAGGTAATGTTTGTCAAACCTAGTTTCGGCAGAAGTTGACTAGGAGAACTGTTAATCAAGTTGGGCAACCTAGGGAGAACACTAACATGTCTAGAGGAAACCAAAGAAACTGGAATAACATGATGTCTCAAAGATTAGAAAGTGATTTTGAGATGTTTAACAAGGCTTGTTATCTATGTGGTAGTTTTAAACATTTGCAGTGTGATTGTCATTACTATCAAAAACCTGTCTGGAACTATGCTTAGAGGGTGAATCACCAAAGGTTTTCTAAAAATACTCACCCCAATGCGAAACGAAATATGGTTCCAAGAACAGTGTTAATGAAGTATGGCCTAGTATCAGTTAATACCGCCAAGCAAAATGTTTCTAAAATAGCAGTATTGACTAATGCTGCTAGACTAGTTAATACTACTCCCACAATAAGAACAGTGAATGGTGCTAAATCAAAGTCACAGTTATCAAAAACAGCATATTCAACTGCAAAAAAGGCCCATTCAAAAAAACACAGTAGTTAATACTGCTAGGCCAAAAGCAGTAGTTAATACTACTAAGCCAAAAACAGTAATTAATACTATTAAGGGAAATCATTTTTATGTTGTTAAGGCCTCAGCTTGTTGGGTTTGGAAACCAAAAATTAAAGTTTTAGACCATGTTTCCAAACATGATAGTGCATCAATAATCCTTAAGAAGTTTGATTATGTTGATGCACAAGGCAGATCCAAGTCAGTGATGGCTTGGGTCCCCAAAAGAAACTGATTTTCTTACCTTATGTGCAGTGCAATCCACCGGTGAAGTTACAGAATCAAGGAGTGATTGATAGTGGATGCTCAAGGCACATGACAGGGACATGTCCTATCTTACTGATTATGAAAAAATTGATAAAGGATATGTTGCCTTTGGAGGTAACCCCAAAGGAGGGAAAATCACAGGCAAAGGTATAATAAGAACTGGTAAATTAGATTTTGAGAATGTGTATTTTGTAAAGGAGTTAAAATTCAATCTCTTTAGTGTTTCACAAATATGTGACAAAAAGAATAGTGTTCTCTTTAATGACACAGAATGTATTGTCTTATCTCCTGACTTTAAGTTAACTGATGAAAGTCAAGTTCTACTTAAAGTTCCTAGAAAGGACAATATATACAGTGTTGATTTAGAGAACATGGTTTTCAAAGGAGGTTTAACTTGTCTCTTAGCAAAAGCCACATCTGATGAATCTAAACTTTGGCATAGAAGGCTAGGTCACTTGAATTTTAAAACAATAAATAAACTGGTTAAGGGAAATCTCGTAAGAGGTTTACCTTCCAAACTTTTTGAACATGATAAAACCTCTGTTGCTTGTCAAAAGGGAAAGCAGCACAGAGCCTCTTGTAAGTCCAAAATAGTGAACTCTATCAGCCAACTGTTGCATATGGATTTGTTTGGTCCAACATTTGTAAAAAGCTTAATAAAGAAAATGTATTGCCTAGTTGTCACAGATGATTACAGTAGGTTTACTTGGGTTTTTTTTCTAGCTACTAAGGATGAGACTAGTGGCATTCTTAAGTCCTTTATAACTAGAGTAGAAAAATTATCAAGCAAAAAGGTTAAGGTGATTAGATGTGACAATGGAACTGAATTTAAGAATAAAGATATGAATCAGTTTTGTGAGATGAAATGTATTATGAGACAATATAGTGTAGCTACAACTCCTCAACAAAATAGAGTTGCTGAGAGGAGAAATAGAACACTAATTGAGGCTGCTAGGACTATGCTAGCTGATTCTAAGTTGCCAACTACTTTTTGGGCAGAAGCAGTTAATACTGCTTGCTATGTGCAAAATAGAGTGTTAGTTGTTAAGCCTCATAACAATACCCTTTATGAACTTTTTCATGGTAGAACACCAATTTTAAGTTTTATGAGACCATTTAGGTGTCCTGTTACTATTCTCAATACTATAGATCACTTAGAAAAATTTGATGGTAATGCTAATGAAGGTTTCTTTGTTGGAAACTCTCTTAATAGCAAAGCCTTTAGAGTATTCAATAGTAGAACAAGGATAGTGGAAGAGAACTTACATATTAGGTTTAGTGAGAGTAAACCTAATGCTGTAGGTAGTGGACCAGATTGGCTGTTTGATATTGATGCACTAACAAAAACAATGAATTATGAACCAATTACTGCAGGTACACAGTCTAATGGTTTTGCAGGTACAAAAGCAAATAATGATGCAGGTCAAGCTAGAAAGGAGACAGAACATGCTAAGAAGTACATCTTGCTACCATTATGGACTGTTGATCCACCAATCTCAACCCAAGATCCAAAGAGTTCTCAAGATGATAAAGTCAAGCATTCAAGTGCTGACGACAAGAAGGATGATGAAGATCCAAGAACAGACAATAAGAGTGATGATCTGGAGAAGAATGATGGTGTTAACAACACTAACAGCACTAACAGAGTTAATACTGCTAGTTCAACTGTTAATGTTGCTGGTATACAAGATGATGCTATTGGTGAAAAAGATAGCAGTGAATATTCAGATGATCCAGACATGCCTATATTGGAAGATGTATGGGCTTAAATTGATGATGAAGATACTGGTAAAGAGGCTGACATGGGCAATTTGGATGAAACAATTCAAGTCAGTCCTATTCCAACTACAAGAATTCACAAAGATCATCTACATGAACAAATTATTGGAGATATGCATTCTGCTGTACAAACAAGGAAGATGACCAAGAATTTGACAGATCAAGGGCTCTTTGTTAGAACTATTAAACAAAGAATCAGTTATAAAGATCTTCAAAATTGTTTGTTTGCTTGCTTTTTATCACAAGTGGAACCCAAAAAGATAATCCAAGCATTGACTGATTCAAGCTGGGTAGAAGCTATGCAGGAAGAACTTCTACAATTCAAGCTGCAAGAAGTTTGGACTCTGGTAGATTTACCTAATGGCAAAAGGGCTATAGGTACAAAATGGGTTTTCAGAAACAAGAAGGATGAAAGAGGGATTGTGATAAGAAACAAAGCAAGATTAGTTGCTCAGGGATACACACAAGAAGAAGGGATTGACTATGATGAAGTCTTTGCCCCTGTTGCAAGAATTGAAGCAATTAGGCTGTTTCTAGCTTATGCTTCATTTAAAGACTTTGTGGTGTATCAGATGGATGTAAAAAGTGCTTTTTTGTATGGAAAGATTGAAGAAGAAGTATATGTTTGTCAACCACCAGGGTTTGAAGATCCTGATTTTTCTGATAAAGTTTACAAAGTTGAAAAGGCACTTTATGGGTTACATCAAGCTCCTAGAGAATGGTATGAAACCTTGTCAACATACCTGTTAGACAATGGGTTTCACAGAGGAAAGATTGATAAGACTTTGTTCATCAGAAGACACAAGGATGATATTTTGCTAGTTCAGGTTTATGTAGATGATATCATCTTTGGATCTACAAGGAAGGAGGTATTGAATTTGAGAAGCTTATGCATGAAAAGTTTCAGATGAGTTCTATGGGAGAACTTACTTTCTTTCTGGGTTTACAAGTAAAGCAGAACAAGGAAGGCATATTTATCAGCCAAGATAAGTATGTTGCTGAGATCTTAAAGAAGTTTGGGTATACTGATGTCAAGACTGCAAGTACACCAATGGAAACTTCAAAGCCTCTGCTTAAGGATGAAGATGGTGAAGAAGTTGATGTTCATCTATACAGATCAATGATTGGTTCATTGATGTATCTTACTTCTTCAAGACCTGACATTATGTTTGTAGTGTGTGCATGTGCAAGATACCAAGTCACACCAAAAGTTTCACATCTTCATGCTATGAAAAGGATTTTTAGATATTTAAAGGGTCAACCAAAATTGGGCCTTTGGTATCCAAAAGATTCTCCTTTTGATTTGGTAGCATACACTGATAGTGATTATGCTGGAGCAAGCTTGGATAGGAAGTCTACAACAGGAGGTTGTCAATTTCTGGGGTGTAGATTGATCTCATGGCAGTGCAAGAAACAGACTGTGGTTGCAAATTCTACAACAGAAGCTGAATATGTGGCTGCTTCAAGTTGATGTGGACAAGTGCTCTGGATTCATAATCAATTGCTGGATTATGGGTACAATTTTATGCATACAAAGATTTTATTGACAATAACAGTACTATGTGCATAATTAAAAATCCTGTTTTTCATTAAAAAAAGCATATAGAGATCAGACATCATTTTATAAGAGATTGCAATGATAAGAAGTTAATTCAAATGGTTAAAATTCATACTGACAATAATGTTGCAGATCTGCTTACAAAAGCTTTTGATGTAGGTAGATTTCAATATTAACTGCCAGTATTGGAATGTTAAATCTTTAGATCTTTGATCTCTTTATGTTTTTTTTAGAGTTTTGTATGGATTGGTACTATTATTCAAGTCATTAAATGTTTCTGCTGCTAAGTGTAATTAGTACTGCTAGTTATACTTAGAACTGCTTAGTTTCTGCTGTTGGTTAAAAATGTTTAGTATAATCATGTTGTGCAAAGTTTTATGTCTTGTGTTTTTGTTTGGTGTTTGTACTAACGTTTTGTAGGATAAGTAAAGAAAAGTGACAGAGTGCTGATAAATAAGATGTTTGGATTGGAAGTTGAGTTAATACGGCTAGGCATAAGTTAATGCTGCTAGGCTTTACTTAATGCTGCTGGGTTTCTGCTACTGAGTTTGAGAGTACAGGGTACTGTTTTATAAATTCAAATCGATTAAGGGTTTATATCCTTCAATCATTCTGTTGATATAAATAATGCCTAAACACGTTATTAATATTTTTCGATATCTCTACGTTTTGATAATCACAAAATGTAAAATCATTAATCGGAAAATTATGACGTAAACAAGTATTTAGTTGTAAATATCTATTTCTACAACTCAAATCACTTAAGGTATGAATGAACTAATGCTTAATGCATTATATGATCAAAGGAACATTTTCTTAATAACTAGATTTTTTATAAAACATCAAAAACATTTTATATATTTTTGAAAAACATTTTTGGTATTAAATAAAAATGTTTAATCTTTTATAAAAATATGAATTCAAATTTTTAACCAAAATCAGTTAAAATGTTCCAGAAAAACCTTCCCCACAAAAGGACAAAATTGGCCAACGGACAGAAGGGGCGGCCCCTTAATTTTACTAGGCGGCCCCCTTAATTATTAAGGGGACCGCCCCCTATTTAAGGGGACCGCCCCCGCTCCAGTAGACCTCCAGCTGTCCAATTTTTCTCCTATAAATACCAGCCTTCTCCTGGACTTTTACTCACCTTTTGCACACTAAAACTTTCTGTTTTAAATCACATTTCATATCTTCAAAATCCTTTGATCATATAATCTTAAGCTTTGGTTTCTAAGTGATCCAAGCTTCCACCACCAAAAGTGCAAAAGAAGAACTCTACTTCAACTAGTGAAGAAGTGTTATTACTTACCTCATTCAATTGTGTTGTTGTGTAGTTGTGATAAGTAGATCTAAGTGTAATTACGTAGTGGTGTTGTATATTAGTTGTGAAGTAGTTGTGAATAAGTAGTTGTGAAGAAGTAGTCGTGAAGAACAAGTCGTGAAGAAGTTGTGAAGAAGTCGTGAAGAAGTCGTGAAGCCGTTGTGAAGAAGTCGTGAAGTAGTCGTGATTAAGTCGTGTAGAAGTTGTGTATAAGTTGTGAGATTGGTTCTAGCTACGATTAGGACTCGACATCTAGCTTTGTGTCGTTAAGCCGGTGTAAGCTAAAGTTGTGTAAGGTTTCTCCGCCATAAGGGAGTTTGTTGACATAGTGAAGAAAACTCTCGAGTAGGTGACTCGAGGAGTGGAGTAGGGCAAGGAAGGTGTCCTTGTAGCCGAACCACTATAAATCTCCGTGTTGTGTTTGATCTTTCCATCTCTCTCTCTTATTTCATTACATTTACATTACTTGCATTACTTATCTATATTTGCTTATATATGTTCATATTGATCAAGAGTTGAATTCACATAAGATAGAATCGAAGTTTTTTAAAAAGTAAACAAAAGTTTTCATAAATTAAAAAGACGTAAAACTATTCAACCCCCCTTCTAGTTTTCCACAATCATTCAAATAATCGATTTTATCCGTTTAATTACTCTCTCAAATGAAACCCTAACTCAAATTTATCATCTAATTGCAAAACCCACCAATAATCCAACATGATTTCACAAATAACACAATGACGAAATTAAATTTTGCTGATACTCACAACATGGTAGCGTTTTTACAAAAACCAAAGGAAAGCGAAGGATTTACAGAGATAATCGATTTCTTGAATGCAAACCCTGTAAGGTATGCATTAACTGTAAGTCCTACTATATATATTTCACATATTGAACAGTTTTGGTCTACTGCTAAGGTCAAAACAATCAATAATGAAGTACAAATTCAGGCTGTTGTAGATGGCCAAGATATACTCATTACTGAAACGTCTGTTAGACGATCTCTTCGACTAGCAGAAGATAAAAACAATATTGAGTGTCTCTCAAATTCTACAATTTTTGAAAAACTTGCACTGATGGGGTATGTAAGGAAAAATGATTCTCTAAAATTTTTCAAAGGATCTTTCTCCCCACAGTGGAAATTCTTAATTCATACCATCTTACAATGTATGAGTCCTAAAAAACTTCTTGGAATGAGTTTAGCAGCAATGTGGCTTCTGCCATTATCTGCTTGGCCACAGACCAAAAGTTTAATTTTTCTAAAATGATTTTTGATGGTATGGTTAAGAACTTGGATAAATTAGCAAAACAAATTTTATATGTATCCAAGGTTTTTACAAGTTTTCCTGGACAAACAATTTTCTGAGAAAGTTATTCATCAAAGAATTTATCATGCACCCTATCATACTAAAAGATTTTTGCAAATACGAGAAGGGTGGGAAAAGACTTTTCAGGAAATGTAACACCATTGTTTCAAACAATGTTGGTACAATCTCCAAACCAGGGTGAAGGTTGAGTAATCCCAACTGAAACCCATCACACACCCACACTTTTACCATCATCATCTCAACCACAAAAGACCTATACCTGTAGGTTCACAAAGAAAAAGGGCATTGAGATCCCTCAGTCTAGTGCTGGTATGGTTGCAGATGAGGCTACCCATAAGGAGAGGGGAGGTAGATTGGTGAGGGTTGCCACTACTATTTCTAGCTTAGAAGCAGAACATGATAGTGGTAATAGCAATAAGACCCAATCTAAGGCAACATCTAATGGATCAAGTTCCCATGGAACTGATTCAGGTGATGGTCCCAGCCAATAGGAAACCATGGGGGGCTCAGATGATCAGACTAGGTTTGAGACTGAGTCTAACACACCCAATGATTCACCTCTCGGAATAGGTAACACAATTCGAAGTGATGAGGGTAGTTTGAAACTTCAGGAATTGATGGAAATATGTACCAAATTGTCAATGGAGGTTCTTGATCTCAAGCAGACTACATCTTCTCAAAATGATGAAATCAAAAGGTTGAAGAGGATAGTTAGATATCTTGAAGGCAGACAGAGGTCAAGAACACATAAGCTAAAAAGGTTACACAAAATTCGTGTTGCTGCTAGGGTTGAATCATCCTCTGATGGTGACCAAAGTTTGGGGGAGGATGCTCCCAAACAGAGGAGGAATGAGGACAAGGTTTCAAGGGAGGATGTGTATCAAGTGGTGATGGATGAAGGTGTTCAATTTGTTGCTGAAGATGTTGTGGAAGATAATGCTGAAAATATTGAAGTTGAGTTGGTTAAAACTGCTGAAGTTGAAGTTAATGTTGCTCAAGTTACAGCTGTTGGTGATAATGTTAAGACTGCTAGTGTTGAGGTTAGTACTGCTGAACCAGAAGTTAATACTGCTGCTACTACAACAACAACTATTGAAGAAATCACCATAGCTCAAGCATTAAAAGAGTTAAAGAGCACAAGACCCAAGGCTAAAGGGGTAGTTATCAGTGAACCAACTCAGTCAACAACAACAACCACAATCACTTCACAATCACTGGATAAGTGGAAAAGCATTTTGATTGAAGAACCTGTGATGAAACCCTTGTCAATTAAAGCTAAACAACAACAACTCATAAAAGATGAAGAGCTAGCAAGACAAGTGCAAGCTGAGCTTATTGCTGAAGATGAAAAGATCAGAAAAGAGCAAGCTCAGAAAGATGAAGAAGCCAACTTTGCACTTATTCAGCAGTGGGATAATGAAAGGGCTCAAAGTGATGTTGATTGGGAGTTAGCTAAAAGATTAACTCAAGAAGAGCAAGCATCATTTACCATTGAAGAGAAGTCTAAGCTGCTGGCTGAATTTGTTGAGCAAAGAAGAAAGTTCTATGCAGCACAAAGAGTAAAAGCAAGATGAAATAAACCACCCATCAGAGCTCAAAGAAGAAAATTCATGTGCACTTATCTAAGAAATATGGATAATTGGAAACTCAGAGATTTGAACCATTTTGATGATGGGAAGATTGAAGAGTTATATGATCAAGCTAAGAAGAAAGTAGACAGATTTGTGCCTATGGAGACTGAGGTGGTGGGAGGATCTAAGAGAGTTGGTATAGAGTTAGAGCAGGAGGTGTCTAAGAAGCCAAAGATTGATGAGCAAAAAGAACAACAAGAAGGTGATGGCAAAGAAACAACTAAAATGTAAGAATTAATAGTACTTGCTTCAAATAGTGAAAAGGAAATTGTTGATGTTATTTCTTTGAAGACTAAAGTACCTATTGTGGACTGGAAGAGTTACCAAGAGGGAAAGAAAATGCATTGGGAGATTATAAGGGCTGATGGCAAATCCCATGTATTTATCAGCTTTGGTCAAATACTCAAGAATTTTGATAGGGAAGACATTGAGACACTGTGGAGACTGGTAAAGGCTAGGTTTGGATCTATAAGGCCAACTGATATCATGGATAGAGTCTTATGAGGTGATTTAAAGATTATGTTTGAACCACATTGTAAAGATGAAGTATGGAGGAATCAGTTTCAAAATAAAGTTTTGAATTAGAAGCTTTATCATTCCTGTGGAGTTCATCAATTGACATTAAATGCTATGGTAATCTACATGTTGGTTGAGAAAACATATCCTTTGAGTCTGTCTACAGTTGATCAGATGCTGAATAGAACAATTAAACTTCAAATTGATCGTTTTGATGAAATGACCTATCAGCTACTCAAGAAAATGGAGAAAATACTCAATCCAAAAGATAAGAAAAAGTAGTAACGTGTTTGGAAGCATCCTCCTGGTGATGGTTAATGCTTTGAATGAAACTTGATGATTTTAGGAGAAAATATCAAGTTTAGGGGAGGATTGTTGGGATTCAAAGGCTTTTTGATGCTGTTGATGATACTCCTGCTCATATGGTTAAGACTGCTCTTGGGAATCAATGAAAATACTCTAAGTATTTTACTCCTGCTTGTGAATAGTTAAGATTGCTGGAACAAGTTAATACTGCTGAACTTCATGAAAAATACTCTAAGTGGTTAATGGTGTCAGAATAAACTTAGTGCTGCTAGTACTAAGTTACAACTGCTGAAGAGTTAATGCTGGCAGAGTAAAAATTAAGACTGCTGGTTGATTATTACTACTGCTCATGTTATTAAGTCGGTTAGATATGTATAGAATGTTTTGATAAGTATAGAAAAGATATAGAAAAGATTTATCTTAGAGAACAAGTTATTGTAAGCCGACTAGGACTCCTTAGTCTATGAAAGGAGGTCCTAGGGCATTGTGTCAGATATACCAATACGTAATTTTGATAGAGTTATAGCTTCAAGGTTGATAACCCTAATACTTGTCAGAATATTCGTATTATAGTCAATAATATTGAAGGGTTGTTTGTTTAATAATCTTGTGTTCATAACTGTTTTATTATACAAAGTTCTTTTTAAGATTAAAGTTTAGATTCCGCATAAACTTTAATACAATTCTTAAACAGTTTCTATACTAGTTGTGTTAGATTTATCTAGCATAGCTAATCTTATACAAGCTTAAGGAATTCGATCAAATGCATTACTGAGATTAACAAATAGTACTATTTTTTTCTCGTGTATAAAAAAGTATTGCACAAAACCACCTTTTTATTACCAATTAACTAGAAAGATTATTCGACATGCCTCACCCTAAGTTTTGTTTGCATCCGGATTTTTTTTTTTTTTTTTTTTTTTTTTTTTTTAAAGGTTTTACATGTCTTCTGCTTAGTGATTCAATTGCTCTTTAAGTAGTTTTTATATATATTTATTTATTCCTTAAGTATAATATTTTAGCCATGCTCACGTTGCCTAAACTAAACTAAAAAGAACTATTCATAAGCTAGTTAATAGTGCCTTTCTTGGGTTCGCTTATATAAGTCGAGACTAAAATTGCAACAATAAAAACTTGAAAACTACTTGTACATAATACATGGAACATGGCAAGAATAGGAACCACTTAAGTGTTACGGAGTATAAAAGAAACAAGAACGACAACTAGTAATTCTTCAATAATATACTTCTGAAAGTCAAAAAATTAGTGATAGAGGCTTTGTGAAATCTTTTAAGTGTTTATAGGTAAAAGAATTACCCTTAATATTCTTGTCGGTATGTCTGACCGAGGGTTTGACCAAAACATTATTAGCCATAGGATCATCTCAACTTTTAATCTGGGCCGTAATAAGTCCTTAATTTAGGTGACCGGCTAATCTTGCAATGATAGGTTATCAGCCATTAGATTGAAATAAAATTGTCATTAAACCACACGCTTACCAACATTGCTATAGTACTTTTCCAGCCAAGGCTACACTCTTGACATATCCACTCTTGATTGATGGATGATGCCTTTTCTACTTTTTCTCTTGATATGATATGCAACTTGACATATCCACTCGCAGAAGGAAATAACCAAGTCACTGTCTCCCGATATTATAAAAAGAATTTATTTATTTTTATATATAAGCATATGCAATGGTTGATTTAAGGAAATTTTTTTTACTATTTCCGAAAGTTTTTCAAAAGATTTTTAACATTGCATGGAAGGCTTTTTAGCATCGCATGAAAAGACTTTTTATAAAGACTTGGCACCTCCTAAGCATTTGAAGGCAAAAGCTACGTGCAGTAAGGTCGATCGACCCCTACACAATCGATTGGGGCGATCGATTCTGTTGTTGTGGCTACTCGATCTATGGGAATCGATCGAGCAAACTTGGTCATACCTGCGATCGAATTCAATGGAAGGAATATTGGGATTTTTTGACCGTTTGAGGTTAAAAAAAAAAAAAAAAAAATCTTTCAAACCACTATAAATACCTAACATATTCAACACATTTCAAACACCAAAATCTCTCACAATTCTCTAAAAAATTCTTTCAAACCACTATAAATACCTAATATATTTTTCCACACTATGGATTCTTACGAGATATTCTTTGCCGATTCGTCCTCGGATGATGAAAATGAAGTTAGTAGCAATTTTATGATGTTTGCAGAAGAGTGTTGGGAGGCTTTTCAAGCATCACAAAAAGTCTCACGAAACCAAATCAGTAGGGATCGTTTGGGTGCTCATAACCTTTTAGTTGCTGCTTACTTTTGCGAGACCCCAATCTACGGCGATCAAGCATTCCATGATCGTTTCCGAATGACCCGAAGACTATTCACACGAATTGTTCGAGAGGTAACCGATCATTCACCTTATTTCCAACAAACTCCTAGTTGTGCGGGCTTACTTGGTATTTCTCCATTGGTGAAGTGTACTTCGTCAATTCGTCAATTGGCATAACGAGTCAATCCTGATGCTCTAGATGAATTTGTGCAAATGGGTGGGTCAACAATTCGCGAGTGTCTCCAAAAATTTTGTGAGGTCATCATGGAGTTATATGGTCAAGAGTATTTGAGAAAGCCAACGGTTACTGACATTGACAAACTGTATGCTCATCACTACGAAAGGCATGGGTTTCCTGGGATGATAGGAAGCATTGATTGTACAGATTGGCCGTGGGAGAATTGCCCACATGCTTTAAAAGCTCAATTTTGTAGGGGTGATCACGGGTCTACTCCTTTCATTTTATTGGAAGCGATCGCCTCCCAAGATTTATGGATTTGGCATGCGTTCTGTGGTGTCGCAGGGATGAATAATGACATCAATGTTTTACGTAAATCTCCCATTTTCAATGATCTCAAAACGGGGAGAGCACCGGATGTGGAATTCTATGCTAACGGCGTGCCTTATAAACGGGGATATTATCTTGCTGATGGGATATACCCGAAATACTCTGTTATTGTGAAGTCCATTAAAAATCCAGGGACGGGTGATGAGAAACGTATATTGTATAAGACGATGCACGAAGCAGCAAGAAAAGATGTGGAACGTGCTTTTGGTGTACTAAAGAAGAAGTGGCTAATGATCAAACATCCGGCTAAAGGGTTTGAAAAAGAGCGTCTATCTCATATAATGTACACATGCATCATATTACATAATATGATAATTCAGGACGAAGGGCGGGCGATATCTCCCACTTTCTTTCCAGCGGAGCAGCATCGTTCTTATGATCCCATAAGAACACATGTGAAATCGTTAGAAATTACCAGGGAGATATGCAACAAAGAAACTCATCTTAGCCTCAAAGCCGATTTGGTGGAAGACATTTGGAATCATCATAATCAAGATTAGTCGTTTTAGTATCGTAACGTTTTAGTGTGGTTTGAATTTTATTGTAATATTTTTATTTTATTTGAATTATTATGTAACGTTTTAATTTTTAATAAAATTTGAGTTTGTGTTTAAAAATGTATAAATAAATTAAAAAAAAAAAAAAAAAAAAAAAAAAAAAAAAAAAAAAAATTGAACTTGGTCGCCCTTACTGGGGCACCTAATCGCCTGTAGGTCGCTGGAGAGAGAAAGCTGACGTGGCAGAGAAAAATGGGGGAACTTGGTCGCCTTACTGCATCCAGCCTAAGCGTTTGAAGGCAAAAGCTTTGTACTTGCAAGGATTGCCATAAATGCACAACTTTAGCATTTATGTCTATAAATGCATCAAGTCATCAATAGCTTGAACCATTGCATATGCTCTTATATAAATGCTTTTTTTAATACAGAAGTTATAACTTATGTGCTTAATATCTTTTTTTTTTTGAACTATTAGTATCGTATGTCGTATATACTTTTTTTCTTTTTTCTTTTAAGAGTAAATTACACCGTTCGTCCATGTGGTTTAGGGTAAATTTCACTCTGAGTCTCTATTTTTTTTGTTGCATCGTTGGTCCCTATTTGGAAACTATTGCTCACCGGTGGTCCTTATCGTTAACTGTCATTATCTTTTCCGTTAGTAAGTGGCAATGTTAGTCCATTAACCAAACAAGCGTTTGCAACGTTAGTCCTTTTACTAATGGCCGTTTGCAACGTTAGTCCTTTTTTGAAAAATATTTTTTTTTTCGAAATAATTTTTTTACAAAATATTTTTTTAGAAAAATATTTTTTTTTCGAAATTTTTTTTTAGAAAAATAATTTTCTTAGAAAAATATTTTTTTTTTGAAAAATATTTTTTTTTCGAAATTATTTTTTTAGAAAAATATTTGTATTTCGAAATTATTTTTTTTCGAAATAATTTTTTTTTCGAAAAATATTTTTTTTTCGAAGCACACGTAAGCAATAATACTAACCCTATATATGTAAAACTATTTTTCCTAAGTCCTAAATGATAAAAGAGAATTTTAGAAAAAAGAAAATTATTTTTTTTATTTATATTTTATTTGTTATGATTTAAAAACTAAATAAAAGAAATTAAATGATAAAAAATACTAAAACTTTTTAGAAAAATTTGAAAATTTTATAAAAACTAACTAATGTAATGAGGATTAAAAGAAAAATAAATTGAAAGAAAAAGCAGTTTACAATAAGCAGTTTTGAAGAAATAAGCAAAAGAAAGAAAAAGAACTATAAAGGAATAAATGTTGAGAAGTAAATCAGAAAAGTCCGAAGAGCACGTTTGGTTAGGAGGTGTGTGTGTGAGGTTTGGTGTGCAGGAGGTTGCAAGTTCGAACCCTGTGCCCTCTTTTTAAAAAGCAAATTGAAATAAGCAAACTAGAAGCTAGGCAACAAGGTAAATAAGCTAAAAAGCTACCCTAATCTAAAGAGTAAACTAAAATAAGCTAAAGCACACAGAGTTCAATCTAACTTAACTAAGTAAATCAGAATAAGCAATTAAAATGGGCAATAAAGCATTGAGTTCAATATAAAAAATATTTTTCGAAAAAATTAATTTGAAAAAAAAAATATTTTTCTAAAAAAATTATTTCGAAAAAAATAGAAAAATATTTTTCAAAAAAAATTATTTCGAAAAAAAAATATTTTTCGAAAAAAAATATTTTTCTAAAAAAATTATTTCAGAAAGAAAAAATTTCGAAAAAAATTATTTCGAAAAAAAATATTTTTCTAAAAAAATTATTTCAGAAAAAAAATTCGAAAAAAATTATTTCGAAAAAAAATATTTTTCTAAAAAAATTATTTTGAAAAAAAAAATATTTTTCTAAAAAAATTATTTCGAAAAAAAAATATTTTTCAAAAAAGGACTAACGTTGCAAATGTTGCAAACGGTCGTTAGTAAAAGGACTAACGTTGCAAACGCTTGTTTGGTTAATGGACTAACATTGCCACTTACTAACGGAAAAAATAATGACAGTTAACGATAAGGACCACTGGTGTGCAATAGTTTCCAAATAGGGACTAACGATGCAACAAAAAAAAAAGGGACTCAGAGTGAAATTTACCCTAAACCACAGGGACGAACGGTGTAATTTACTCTTCTTTTAATAATATAGAGTAAATTACACGGATCGTCCATGTGGTTTGTCCAAAATTTCACGTATAGTCCCTCAAAGTTTAAAGTTGCATGTATCGTCCCTCTGACTGCACAAGAATAACATATATGGTCCCTGTGATGGATGTCCGTCTATTTCTCCGTTAAACAGCCCTCACGTGAGGGTAATTAAGTCTTTTTGCCACAACACAGGGACTATACATGAAATTTATTTCCCCTTCCCCCAAGTACATGGACATATTCAGATTCGGGCACCTTCATCTAAATTAAATGTTCTTCTCTTTTTCAATGTAAAAATACCTTATTACAGATATGCTACAACCAACCTTGTCTCCATCAAAACTCACCTTCATCTCACAGATCTGCTACAACCAACCTTGTCTCCATCAACACATCTTGAAGCTGCTACTCATTCACAGCAAATCACAACCGCATTTTTTATTTTATTTTTTTTGGTTATACGATTGATATAACACTCGTGTAAGTTGTGATGATTTTGTTTAGTGGGTTTCTTTTAATCGAAACACAAAAACGAGTATAACACACTTGTTATAACTCTTTCTTTTATATTCGAATATTAAAAAAAAAAAAAAAAAAAAAAGCTTTGCTTCGAAAGAGATCGATGATGGTGTTATTCTTTTTGTGTTATGATCTGTTAAGATCATTTATGTTTGTTACCATTTATGTCAGAGTCTTGATCTTTGATGTGATAATCTTCTCGTCTAATGATCTTTGAAGGTTTATAGTTGTACCACACGAATCAAGGAAAGGAAATAACATGATTATTATTAAAGGGGTTGGTCTAATTGTTGTGGTTTGTTGTGATTTTATAAAAAAGATTGAAAAAGTTTAGATTTTTATAGTTTGCAGTGAAGATTTTATAAGAAAGTGTGATTTTTGTTGTTGTTAGTGAATTGAATTAAGATTAAAAAAAAAAGAAAATGGGTAGTAGTGAAATTTGCAAAACAATAGTTTGGTTTAGAAGGGATTTAAGAGTCTGATTTGTGGTTTGTGAAGAAAAACGATTTGGGAAGAAAAAAAAGTGACCGGAATCTGGGTTTGTAGTCGAAAAAGGTCGCCGGAATATGGGTTTGTATTGAATTAATTTTTTGTATTGAAATATGCAAACACATACAGGTAATTATGTGGGCATAGAGAATGGAGATTAAACATGGAGATGAATCATTATTCTCACAAGTGTATGAATGGAGATTAAACATGGAGAATGGCTAATTTGGATGCTAGCCGCATTTTAGGAATGGCTAAATATGGTGGATTAATGAAGCTTCATTTGGATGACACAAAACAACTAGATTATGTTAAAATGGAGTATCATAAATTCCCCAATAACACATTTTGCACAGGTGCTACTTTTGTGGCAAAACCCGATGGTCTAGATGAAGATGACGGTTGGGTGATCACGTTTGTACATGATGAACATTTAAATATATCAAGAGTAAGTTTACATTAATCGCATAATTTGGTTTAATGTTTTCAAATGGAGTGGTACAATGACACTTGTGGTTTTGTGTTTTGGTGTTTTTTCAAGGAATTCATTGATGGGTTTTGTAAAAGATCTAAAAGGGTGTTTGAATTTGTATTAAAATTTGGTAATGGAAGAGTGTAGCATTGTGTTTTTGAGTGTTTTTTTAGAGAGAGTGAGGTGAAGTACCAGATGATGACTATTTGGAAGAAGAAGATGAGTACATTTGAGTTAAATTTCATGTATAGTCCTTGTGTTGAGGCAAAAAGACGTTATTACCCTCACGTGTTTATCACGTGAGGGCTATTTAATGGAGAAATAGACGGACATCCATCACAGGTACCATAGATGTTATTTTTTTGCAGTCAGAGGGACGATGCATGCAACTTTAAACTTTGCGGGACTATACGTGAAATTTTGGATAAACCACAGGGACGATCCATGTAATTTACTCAATAATATACCTCCACTTGTTATTTGATATATATGTATCAATTCTTGTTTTGAGAGTTGTGTTTAACCAGATATATGCATGAAACTTACATAAAATTGTTCATTATAATACAAAGATCACAAATTTTGACAATCGAGCAAATACAATATAAAAAGTAATTATTACATTGTGTCAATCAATATTTACATTATAAGAAGTGCGATTTAAATTCAACAATTGAGTGTAATTGTTTATTCGCTCCACATACAGAGTAATCCATGGAGTTGCACAGTCAGACTTGAAATAAAACCATTATCGTATAACAGTAGGCATCGGGTATCCTTCTTTTCATAATATGTTGTAACAATCCCGAGAAAAATAAAATTATGTTGATACAATGGCGTCGGGCACGAATGAAGTGGTAAATATGTTTGAGAACCTAAATTGGTTATGGTATGTAGAATCACATTGAAATGTTAAACAATCAAGATATTAATTTCCGAAATATTCATTCACTTGGTCATCGGTGCAAATTCACTAATGTTAAAGAAATCTAAGCGGTTTTTAAAACGATCGTATCCATCGGTACCAAACATGGTGACATACTATTGACGGTGCATGTCCAACTCTTGCAGTAAACGTTATCGGATGGTGGGCCATTCATCTTCATGAAGGTTGAGTCCAACAGTTGTCACTCGAAATCCATAATTTCCATCGAATTTGACATCTTGTACCCTATCGATGAAAGCATGAAACATTTTTGCAAACTAATTAATCTATGCATGTCTTGCTTGTTTTGGAAATGATGAGTTACTATCTCTAGGCGGTTTTGGAATTGATGAGCCGGTAGGTCTAAGCAGTTCTTGTGCTTGTAAAGGCGGCTTTTTTTTTTCCATGAGGGACGCCTTTTTTTTTTTTTTTTTTTTTTTTTTTTTTTTTTTTTTTTTTCCATGAGGGACGCCCACAAGTGGTTTTCTGAGTAGTAGGATCACCAACCGAAGTTGTTGATGGTGTCACTATCTGCTTCATTTTTTAAAGGAAATTTTTCTTACCGACCCTTGATTGCTTGTTGAAATATGTATTTACCTCTTCAAGCTTGCCTTTACAATTCAAATCATCATCTAGATATATGTAGGGTATTCATAATGCATGAATCACTATCTTGAGGCTTGTTTGGATCGAATGAAGGATCGAATATGTAAGAGTTCTAGAGAGAAGTGGGAGCCTTTTTAGTGAGAGAAAGAAACTAATGATCTATTAGATTGAAAAGGTCCAACCCTTCCCTTGCAAGGGAAGGGGTATTTATACTTACTACATAATATGCCCCTAGCGGGCTGTGGAGCAAGCTGACAGTGGGTAAAGACCCGACCCACTCCACAATATTAATAATAACAAAACTACTAATAATATTACTAATGATCCTACGAGCTATGATGTGCTACTAAGTACTCGGGGTGACCGAGTCTTCAACTGAATATTTATATTCCTAACAATCTCCCCCTAAGGGAGGTCACCCCGGAAGTAATGTTCTGAATTCTAGCACTTCATCCTTGAATCTTGACTTCATAGCTCGTAGACCTTGATTCTTCAACGTCTAGAATCTTTGTGCTTTTAGCAGTGAACTTGTGATGACTGTTCTTTGTTTTGGATGATCTTTGAGTATTCTTTGAAGTTATCATCCAACATGCGTCTTCAAGTCATCTTGTGGCTTCGTCATCATGAGAAGTTGTGATCTTGGAGCCTTCTTTGAGATCATCAGCCACCGAAAATCTCTGAGCTCATCCATTGTAGTAATGCCTCCATGTGATTTGTTGTGACCGTTGGGCCCGCATGCTCACACTTTTCTGGATCATGATAGCTATCATCAGAGTTGCGGAAGCTGTGTTGAAGGTCTTTTAGCTATCATGATGTCTTTAATAATGAGTTGGAAGTGTGAGCATGGAGTGTGAATTGACATGTCACATACTGGAATCAGGAACCACCATCACCATCTTTATATGTACCTGAAATAAAACAGTTAGCAATAAAGTTGGAGAACGAATATGGCTTTGTCATTCGTTCGGTGTGGTTAGATTAACCTTCGGATCCGTGAGGACCGACCTGTGATCAGGTAGAATTCCCTTTAAAGAGAATTCTCCTTGACAGGAATTTCCAGCTTGTTGTAAAGACTCATTCAATGAACTAACATTGGACTCGTCTTACAAGCATGTTCTCATACCGGAACGTCTCAAAGCAGACAACACGGTTGAGTGAATCAGTGAATTGAATACCCACTGATTGATGAGAAATTGATTAGAAAAATCACTCGCGTGTTACTAGATAAACAATTTTTATGTAACACAACGAGGGTTTTACACATTAAATCACATTTCTGTCATAAATACTTTTGTTTGAAAATTTTCACAATCAATGAGCTCGAAATTCATTTGATGAGCACATTGAAGGGTTTTCCAAAAGCATCCGTCAATCCATTTCCTGGAACAAGTTTGATTCAAATGTGAATCGCCCCATTGTTTCATTCCAGTTGTCACAGGTTTGATCCATGAAGGATCTCACATGTCACCCACCAAGAGCTCGTTTGATGTTGGCTCTAGAAGGATTTCCATCTTCATTGTGATTACTTTAAGTATCACTCGGATGTTCTGGCAATACCACAAGGATAATGCGTAGGACTCTTCATATATATTTTCTTGCTTTTCACGGTGTATGAAACAGCAAGCATATTGGAAATGTGTCCTAATGAGATTAATTGATGATCTCTTGGCTCTAGACTCAATAGTGCATTTTGATTTAGTGATCGGAGGCTGGAGAGGACTGCCACCTTTTCAATATCATCTAACTCGGAGTGAGAGAGACGATAGCAATGTATTGATCTCCGTGACAAGTGAAACAAGAGTCCTTTGAGGGACCTTGAGTGGCTAGGGAGGGTTGTGCAGCGTATCACTGGGTCCATGATACTTTGTCTTCAATGTCAGCAATCAACTAAGTGATTCTGACAGCATATGTATTGACCCGGTTTCTGCCTAAGATGTAAGGAGGGCTTCTTTCTTTTCACCCTTTATCTTTACATTTCTTTTTCATTCTTCAACCCCTTCAGTGCTTACCGAGACTTCATAACTAGCACCTTGTTGGGTTTGTTCCAGTGCTAGCTCCATCTCAGTCGGCACTCTTCCCTTATTCACTTTTCTCCTTTTTAATCATTCCTAAGGACTTCTATTCTAATTAGAGGATTGTCCCTGGGAAGATCCCTCCGGTTCTGGCTGGATCATGGGAACAAATACCTAACCTCACCATCCTTATAACTCCAATGCATTAAAATAAGATTGGTCGGTCTTTGGTATTCTTCCACAGTTGCCATCATAAATCATTCGCTCCCCCTCAATATGTGCATCGATATACGAAAAGGTTTAGCACATATGGGAGAGCCTACACTTGAGTTCCAAAAGATCACATTTTTATCAGAATTTCATATTTAAATCACATTCTCTCCCCCGATCAAAAATTTCAAACCATTTGAGATTTGTGATCCCAATTGATTTAAATATGTTTAGAAAATTTGGGAGAAAATGTGGTCAAGTTTAATATATTCTGATTACGAAGCATACAATGCTCCCCCTCAAACCAAGAGAGAATGTCACTGCTGATGTTGCACAATGTTTAAAAAGGTGTCAAAATTTGAACAAATAAACTCCCCCTCAATTAATGACCCGTTTTCTATTTAAAGAGTTGTAGTCATTCAATTGAGTGATAAGTATTTGTGAAATTTAAGTCCAGTTACCACCTTATGAAACACCAAAACTCTCTTGAAGAATCATAGAACTGAAAGAGTTCATGGTGCAAAGAAGACTTCTCTTCTTATACGCGAAATGATGCACTGAACCGTACATCAAATCGGGGAAACATGGATATAAAGTAATCCATGCCCAGGTGAACATCACCCGGTTGGAGGAACAGCTGTCTTTTTGGCGACATGCTTTCCCCATTGTATAGCGCGGGTTGCAGTATGAAGTAACTGCAAGCCATTTAGACATGTTTTAACCGTCCATTTTAACTTCTGCTCGAGCTTCATTTAAAGACCCGTGCCATTATTGAATGACATTTCTAAGTCCGTAAATGTTATCGATAAACAGAAGACATGCCTAGGTGAAACTATTTTTGGTATTTTCTATTTTTTAATTTTTATGGTTTTTCTTGGTTTTAATATTTTTCTATATACAATTTTCTGGTTCTATAATTTTCTATTTACAGTATGTTTTAAGATATGTACAAACTATATTATTCAGTTTAAGACGATGATGAAATGAATACCGAAATGAGGATACGTTCAGTATGTTGTAGAAATCTGTGGTCAATCATCTCTTAAACTTTCACCACCACAGCTTTCGAGGCTCCTGAACAGACGACGGAACTTGAGCCTACCCAATGTACAGCTTTGATAGCTTCCCCCCAAACCGAAAATCTTCATACTGAGCAGATTCTAAGCTCTCTTTCATGCTTACGAAAGGTAAGTGTACAGAGAAAACCGTAGCAAACCCCATTAAATATTGCTGCTCCTTTAAAGAATAACCGTCGAGATTCTTCGATCGGGGGATCCTCAAATAAATCAGCCACGAATCATCTCACGCTTGAATGATACTTCTCACATTTCTTCCCGCTAAAGTCTGAAGCAACGCATACCAACAGTATCCAGAGACCACTTCCCCCAAGTGATTGAAGAGATGCAGACAGTCTCGATATATGAAGCCCAAAAACCCGAAGTACACACTCAATCCCATTAATGAAGTCGACAAAGCATCATCAAGATCAATTAAGACCCGAAAATCCCCTTATCTCCTTTCAGGACATTGCAGATGAGAATTGTTACACCAAATTCAGCTAAATCCCGAGTGTAAGCAATTTATCCCGAATGTAGTCGACATGATAACACCAAGACAGTACCATAATAGCTACTGAGTACCGGATGTACACATTTCCTTCAGTAGGATACCGACTAACCATAGGAACCATCATACAATTGTGTACCTCTTTTATCATCAGAAACTGACATTCTCTTCCCATACTTAGTTGGAATGATACACCAGAAAGAACGAGTTAGAACACTGATTTTCTCTGCGGTTATGACATTTGTCTTCCCGGAATAATCTTCAATTGAGAAGAAGTATAAAGCCCATCATGTGTACTAATTGTGCATTCAGATGTATGTCTCCTTCCCCCTTGCTGGTTTTGATACCTCAGAATCAGCAACACATTTTACGAACATATTCTTGAAATCTTGTGAGAAGAACAACTTAGGCTCAGGTAGATCAAGTGAGAATTAACCGCTGCCGAAACCGTCTCTGACTATCTTTATCAACCCTCAAGTAGGCCTTTTGATGAGATAACTGATGGAGCAAACCCGATATACCAAACTTGAGCCTGAAGATAGAATTCCCCATTCTTGTGACTTACGCTTGCACTAATGTTGGAAGAACGGTGTAGAGAATTAGTGCTCCAAACAAATCTCTAAGTACTCAATACCCAACCAAGGTATGAGACATTAACACCTCTTACGATTATCCACAACGACATCGGCGTGTGACACTGAGTACTACAACGTAACTTCTTTAAGTGATAGTTACCCCGACTACTGGTAACTAGATAACCTAAGTCTTCAACTTAAATCTTAAGCACGAGCAAGTTATCATAGAAAGTCATGCATCCAACAAACCCCGACTTCAAGATAGGATAAGATCACGCCTTTGAGGAAGTCAACTTCAATCTCGAATAAGTGATACCTAATCAACTCCATGGTCACAATTAGATGCCCAGCTCAAGTGAGTGAACCAACAACGAAATGTACATCGAATCACTTGTTCACACATCTCCCCCTCAAAGATTGCATACGAGGATGCCATCTTTGATTGAACAAGTGCATATGAGGTTGGTCCACTGTTCACACTTCTCCCCCTCAAAGATTGCATGTGAGGATGCCATCTTTGATTGGACAAGTGCATATGAGGTTGATCCACTATTCACACTTCTCCCCCTCAAAGATTGCATACGAGGATGCCAATTTTGATTGAGTGAATAAACGCCCAATCTGATGGAAGTAGATAGACCCACCTGATGTCTGAACGGGCATGGAGCAAGTATGAAGCTTATTGATGAGACTAGTCAGAAACAAAGAATATACGTATGACCATTTCGCTAATCTCAATCACCATGTAGTTTATTCACCCTTCTCCCCCTCAAAAATTGAATATGACGACCAACTGCCATTTTTGATAGAGCAGGAGAATAAGAATATACTCCAATGTACGTTTATCCCCTTTGGTGACTGAATGAGCATTTGAAGAACATGAAGCTTGATGAGAATGGTCATAAATAAGAAGATTCCTCTTCTTCCGAAGATAAAGCGCACTCAAGCGTACGCCTTTCTTTTCTTTGATGAACGGGGCCTGAAGAGATGTCAGCAGACGCCATTATGAAAACATTGAGACCCGAGGCTTGAACTGCATTGATCAAACGTCATTGTCGTTGAAGAACGAGGCCTGAACTGATTTGAACAGACGTCATTATGATTCCCCTCATATGTTGCGAGCAGCCTGTGTCCAAATGTCAAAGGACGATCCGTACGACCTGCATTTGAAAACAGACGAAAGAAGAGAATTTGGAGAGCCGGATCCCCAATTAAGGTTGGGTTCCAGTTGGTTAGTGCAAACAATCTTTGGGGCTGCTGAAACCATTGGTGCCTTGGTTTTAACAATAGGGGCAACACTAGTAGATGCAATGGACCTAGTTAAGGGACATTGTGTATCTAAAGGGATAACTCTACCAGTAGGCTTCCATTCCTTAACAGGCACTACTCTAGGAATTGTAATCCTTGTTAAAGGGCAATGTTCCCCTAGTGTGAATGTTCGGCCCGTGGGCTTCCACTGAAAGCCCACATTGGTAAACATTTTCCCTGTGGGTTTCCAAGATTGCTTAATTTGTCTAGCTCTCCAAACTTTCCTAACTGGGGGTTTGTTGGACGACTTCAGAAATTTCTTAACACATTTATCATGATTACACGAAATTATGCATTCATTACATGTTTTGCAAAGTGAATTTGGATTCGAATTATGATTCCTTTTGTTCAAATCTGACTTGTTGTTTCTCATGTGGTCTTCTACTTTCCTTTTAGGAACACTTTTAGCTGGTGAAATCCTAGAATTCTTTATGTTTCTCCTAGGTTTTGACTCGCTAGCTTTAGTGTCACTATTAACTCCTGTAGAAGGACTGATGGGAATCTTAGTCTTTTTCACTTCTAGTTGCTGAACATGTTTTGATGTGTTGGGATCTGAAGTTTCCAAGGACACCTCAAAGGTTACATGCTTGTTTTTAATAGTGGATGATGATGTAACTACCCTATCTCTTAGGTTGTGAGACTTAGGACACGTGCCAATGGCGTATTCTAACTGTTCCTGAATCCTTTTTGTGAGGACGCATGCATACCCAGTTGCCCTATCGCGTGGCTTTTCTATTCTGATCTCTTCAACAACCTTACGAAGTATATCAAGGCCATCCCTAAGGTGATCGATATATGTTTGATGGGCAAGACTATTATTCCTAAGGGGAAACGGAATAACTCGTGGTACATCAACATCATACTTTTTAATAGCATAAACCTTTGGTGCATCACAGTGACAAGTGGTACTTGGCATTTTTCCTTTCACCTGCGCCTTAAGATTCTCAATTTCATTTGACAAAGAGGTTATCTGATCATTATGATTGTTTCTTGTAACTTTAATGGAATCGTATAACTCTTTGTAATGTTGTTTAATCTTAGAATTTTCTTCTCGATAACACTCATTTTCATGATGTAACTTATTTATGGTGTTTTGATATTGAAAATTCTGAGAATCTAAAGGCGAAGGTTTATTGGAACCATACACATCACACTTGTTGGATTTCAATTGGGCAACTTGGGCCCTCAACAGTCGAATTGTGTTTGTGTGAGCTTGAATTTTTTCATCACGTTTGCTTAATTCAAAATATGTATCAAACTCAGGAGCATCCGAGGATGTCTTGACATTTGATATTTTGCATTTTTCTTCTAAGTGTTGATGTTTGAGTTGCAAATTCAGATAATCAACTTCTAGTTTTGAAAAACGTTTAACCATGTTATCATGGTCATCATTTTGAATTTTTTCAAGCAATTTCAAATTCTCCCCCTCAAGCTCAACAACACGATTCTGGGTGACATTTAACGCAATAGCATACTCATTAAATTGACAAGCAGACAATGCAGAATCAGTAGCAGTGTAAAATACATCTTGTGCAATACATTTAGCAATCAAGTTGTCATTAGTGATGAGTATGTTTTTTCTTTCAATCTCTCGACTCTTAAGTTCTATTGCATATTCATTCACCTCATTTTCCATGTCTTTAAACACTACTTCCATTTCTTTTATTTCGGCTTTAAGGGCAGTTTGCAACCCTTCAAAATGTTCTTTAAGTAGTTTAAAGAATGGCATGACCTCAGTTAAGTAACACCTTTTTGCATGTTCAAAACACCTTTCCCCCTCAGTAATGCCGGTGGGTGTAATTCTCTTCTTACATGTTTTATCGAAATCAGCGAACAGTTGCCAAAGCACATATAAGCTAATAAAGGTTTTGCATTCAGTGGGAAGAGACAAAGGCACCAAATTCCTAGGTGTATTGGGAGGATACACCGTTATGGACGCAACTTTTCTAATGAGGGGTGTGTTGGCCTTAAGTTTTTCTTCCTTAAGTTTTTCATTATCTTGTTTCCAAAATATTTGTTCAGGTGTTAACTTCTTTTGAGGGGCAAACACAGTCAAACGATTCTCCTCATAATAATCATGGGGCTTGACTATTATTCGTTTGGCTATGCATTTGGGATCCTTCATTTTCTCATTCATTTTTTCCCTAGTTCTCTCACTTATCTCATCCTCCTCTTTAGTGTAGATATGCTCAGGCGGGTCATGAATGGGCATAAGCATCACATTACCATCATATAGGGCAGGTTGAGCTGCTTTCATGTCCCTAAGGATGGTTGACTTGGGTTCACCTATCATGTTCTTACTATGCTTATCACTCAACTTTTTGTGCCTATGAATCATTTGAGCAGTTTGAATGGTTTGATCTTGTGTGTACAACTTATCTTCAAGCTTATTTTTTAACGTCTTGAGTCTAGAGAAATCATTTAAAAGTGTTGTTTCTTTTTGTTTGAATTCTAGCTTAAGTGTAGTTATACACTTTTGAACTTCCTGGTTCTGTTTGACAGACTGTTCTAGCTGACTTTTCAAAGAACTCAACTCTAATTTTAATGTTTCTTCTCTTACTCTAGACTCTTTAATAAATGTACTCATTTGGCCTTCTAATTTCTGCTCACGTTCATTAAGCTCAAACTTAGCACGCTGTTCATACATAGCCACTTGTTCTTTATAAATGTTTAGTCTAGTGATCAAGTTATCATCAGGGACAAATATAGTGTTCTCATGCAGCACATAATCATCATTTAGAACAGAAGATGCACAACTAGGTACAACAGACGCTTCGTTGTGATTCACATATTGTTCATATGGGAAAACATTGTTATTTCCCATATTAGCAATATCTGACTTAACAACGTTTGTCTGTTGTACTTTGTCGGGAATCTTTTGTTCATGCAACACATTATCATTATTCATGACAGAAGATACCCCATTAGGTTCAGCCGACGCTTCGTTGTGTTTCTCATGTTGCACGTTGTTCCTAACAGTATCTGACTCAACAACGTTTGTCTGTGGCTGATGAAGCTCTTTCTCTTGAGAATTCGGGCACACAAAGTCTCTATTGGCACCAACATAGTCAAACACGTTTATCTGTCGAACATCTTTGGGAATCTTTTGTTTGTCTATCATGTTGTACAAACTGAGTATCTCTGATATAGCAGAATCTGAAGTATTTGACATGATATTAACGTGCACGGGATTTTACAATTCTATGATTTAAACCGAGAAATAGATTCTTTCGCGGGGTTTTACAAAATCAAGAATAAACCGTGGAATGATGCTTGATATGTGTTATGATGAAGGTCTGGTAGACTTGTTGATCTGATTTGGTTTGGTTGATGCAAGTTGTTACAGCGAAATTTTGGTCTGGCAAACTTAAAACCTCAATAACTTCATTTTGGAGCGTTTTCAGGCCTCGAAACTTGGGTTGAATGAATAAATTTATTCAACGTGTCCTTCTCCTCGGTCTCACGGTCGTTTTGACAGGTGTTTCGCTGAAAACGGAGTTACGGTTCAAAAGTTATGGTCGTTTGAAGTTTTGACGTAAAAATAGCACCTCTGTGGATACAAACCGCCTAGACAAACCGCATACACGCTGCAGAGACAAACCGCGTAGACACAAACCGCATACACGCTGCAGAGACAAACCGCGTTGACACAAACCGCGTATGCGCCTAAGAGACAAACCGAGTTCACACTAGAGATACAAACCGCGTTGACACAAACCGCGTATGCGCCTAAGAGACAAACCGAGTTCACACTGGAGATACAAACCGCGTATGCGCCTTAGAGACAAACCGAGTTCACACTAGAGATACAAACCGCGTACACACCGTAGAGACAAACCGCGTTGGCACAAACTACCAAACCTGTCACTTTCAATGCAGTTTGTCCTTTTGCCTAAACTAGTAAAAAAGACAAACCGCGTATCCGATGTACCACAAACCGCGTTCAAGATCGTCCCAACTACACAAACCGCATTCAAGAACACTTCCACAAAAACCCACGAATTGCTCCAAAATCACCACACCGTTCTTAGATCTGTGAATCCAAACACCAAATACCACTCTAATACTAATCTTAATCTAGAAAGTACAAAGTAAAACAACTTCTAATCACTAAACAAAGTACAAAATGAGATTTATGCTACTAAACAAACCGAATCCAAAAAAACTTAAAACTACAAATCGAACCAACAAGAAAAACCTCAAGAACTACACAAATCCGTGAATACCAACTCTCATGGACCTAACCATGGCTCTTGATACCAATTGTAGGGTATTCACAATGCATGAATCACTATCTTGAGGCTTGTTTGGATCGAATGAAGGATCGAATATGTAAGAGTTCTAGAGAGAAGTGGGAGCCTTTTTAGTGAGAGAAAGAAACTAGTGATCTATTAGATTGAAAAGGTCCAACCCTTCCCTTGCAAGGGAAGGGGTATTTATACTTACTACATAATATGCCCCTAGCGGGCTGTGGAGCAAGCTGACAGTGGGTAAAGACCCGACCCACTCCACAATATTAATAATAACTAAACTACTAATAATATTACTAATGATCCTACGAGCTATGATGTGCTACTAAGTACTCGGGGTGACCGAGTCTTCAACTGAATATTTATATTCCTAATCATCATCTAGATATACGCATGGTGAAAAATAAAGCTTCGTCCAAAATGTATAAATCACATCAAGTGGTATAGGCTGACCTTTATACAAGTACATAGCTTGCTCATGTGGACATGGTAGCCCATAAGTTGTATGGAGTTGACACCCACAATTTTCATAAACTTCAACATCTATACACTTTTTGAATTCATGAAAAATTATATCAAGTGCATAAAGTGAAACAAAACAACTTAAATTTTGAAAGAAATATAGCCTTCTTTGATTATAATTAATGTAAGAAATATAGCCTTCTTTTTCTTATAAATACATGAGTGCACATCTTTCTTTCCAACTTTTCCCATCGTACGAAATTTGTAGCTCACGTTGTATATAATTTTTAACGTAGACACATTTTTCCCCATTTTGTTCTTTTATTGTGGATAAGATATCGCGTTGTTTAACATTTTTTGGGTCAAGTTGTTTAATAATTGAGATTCATTTTCAAACAGCATTCTAGCATACGAATGACCTTCCAAATATAATGCAAGTTCATGATTATGTGTTTCGCAAATCACAATTAGCATCCACCCATTATACGACGACAGATATTTTCATACCAATTCAAATAGACAGCTGCATTTTTTACTACCAGTGTTTTTAGTAGATTTTTTCTTAGTAACAAATATATCACTACAATCACGTAGATTTTTTCTTAGTAACAAATATATCACTACAATCACATTGAAAAGTTACTCTTTCTTTAAACTTTGATATTTTTATTACGGTAACGTAACCAACAGAAAGTCCCTTTTTCCGCACCCAATCTAGTAACTCTTCACGGGAACTAAACACTTGGAATATAAATATCTTTAACAAATTATATCTACATCATTTGTATAGTTGATCTAATTATAATGCATCTAATGTACATAAATTTTCGAAAACATATATGAACATACCATGTCAGTTTCGAATAACGATTCCCCGCTAAAAAAGTAATTGTGTTTATTGTAAATTTCATTTTCATCAACATTAAATTGAAAGTGTTTCCTCAAACTCATCTTTTTAATTAACAAAGCTTTATTTGCTTTTATATTGGTGGAATTGATAATGAAGTTATTTTATCAACAAATACAAATAGTAACCTCTATATATAAAATTATTGATATAAAGCTTAAGTAATTAAATTTAGAGAAAATTTTGAAATAGTACAAAAATTTGGGTTGGGGTCCACAATATAGTAAAAAAAAACACCATGTTCCGGGTTTGGTCATGTGCGACCCCAGTTAATGTGTGACACGTGTCTACTTATTTATTATTAAAATACAATGGTAGGTGGGTTTCCCTATAAATTCTTTTTTTGCCTTATTATTGAAAGTATTAAAAGACATAAATACCCTCATCTTTTATATAAAACACATGTTCCTCACAAATACTCCATCACCACCACCACCGGCAGATCCGACCAGCCACCACCAGATCCGGCCGACAAACCCGTCTAATGGCCTAAAATACATCAAACTATTTATTCCAGAAAAAGGGTTAATTGAGAAAACATATATTTTTATTTACTGAATTTAGGACTGCATTTAATTCTATCAACAAACTTGCCATATTTCCTTTTTGGCAAAATAAACAAAACAAAAAATTGTAAAACATTTTCATATCTCATTTTCTTCCAACATTTTCAGATCTCGTTGAAATATTTTCAGATCTTGTTTACACGTGCTCGACTCCATCTTTCTTCCGCCGATGTCTGCCGCCCGAAACGGCCAACCACTGTGATACGTGCATGAAGGTGAAGACCAAGTCTCAAGCAGTTGATAAGTTAATCCATGATCTCCACATGAAAGTGTATTTGCATGCATGTAGGAGAAAGAAGTGGTCAATACCACAGTGCATTAGGGTGGAGGGAGTGGTTTCACCTATCCCTCCCTTCACCAAATTTCCACATCATCAATACCCAATAAAAACCTTCCAACTCACACTTCACCAATTCACCCCAATTTTCACCAATTTGGTGGCATTGGTTTCACCTAATCACCTAATTGCCACATCACATTTTCTTTTCCATTTATTTTTAATACATAAAATCCTAAAAATTAAACAACTTTCATATAAAAATAATACCTTAGTACCACCATCAATCACACAATGCCTAGACAACTTAGCATAAATCTCTTTTTTCCCCGAACCCAAATTACACACTTTATTACCAAAAACTCTAGACATAACCATCTCATAGTTTTTAGGCAGCTTCATTTCCCAAACAAATTCAGCAGATGAAGCATATCTAAAAGCCTTATTTAAAGAAGCAAGTCTACATATATCTTGTGGATTCAAATACACAAGCACAGAACCCACTACACTTTCCGGCAAGTCACCCAGTCCAGATTCCGGTGACTTGGCCGGAGCTCCGGTGGAGATGTTACACATAAGTAAAAAAGTTGACAGCCCAGATCCCATAATCAAAACTCAGTTGTGAAATTTGGTTCTGGGAAATGGGTTGGTTTTAGATTTTGGTTTTGGGTAGGATTTGGTATGTGGGTTGAAGATTGATGTTGGAAAGTTTGGTTTGACTCTGTCAGTCAAATTTGGTTTTAGATGTTGGAACATTCGACCGTTTGGTGGGCCTACTCTTCTTCTTTTTCACTCGGCAATAGTTACCGAATCTTGGGTTTACCGAGCCTAACCGAACCACTTGCGGCGGTGTTACCGCATCACCGAAGACTTTGCCGACCAGTTTGCCGAGCCACTCCCTCCAGCCTTAGAGTCACGTTCACTTTTAATTAGTTTCCCATGTTTGAATATTATTCCTAAAATATAGGCTAGTGGCAGTTTCTTTTCAAGTATTTATATGTAACATGTTTCATTGGAATATCAAGAAAGAAAAGTTGTATTAAGTCTAATATTGTTTAGTTAGTCGTTAGTTAGTTTAGAAGGAGAATAACCATCTCGAATCGGTTTCTATCAAATGGTGCTTTCATTGCTTCGTACTATGCCTCCAACACGTAACATACCATCACTCGAAGAGTCCATGGCATCCATATCCAAACTCATCACTACCATTGATGCAAAAAATTCCCAACTCTATATTATCATCGAAAAACAATGACAAACGTTACACCTCATCTCAACCATGGCTTAAACTCACCATCAGAACACTAGTACGCCTATCACTACCAATAACGCTAAACCCAAGCAACCAATGGCTCAAGTTCTCACCGCATCTGCTTCACATACCGCGTATATTGGAGCCATCTCAAAAGACCTCACCACCATAACCACGACTACACCAAATCGTGTTACAACATTTATCAAAACCGACACAAAGGTCACCGCCCAAATTTCCCATTCACCTTCAAACACCACTCGCAAATTGTTTACCATGCTAACAAAGAATTTTAGCGTCCATCCATCAGTACTTGCACAAACATACGACGACGTCATGCTCATCATGGACAAGTTAGCAGCCAAAGGAGTTTCGTTGTCGCTCTCAATCTTTATTAAGGTTTGCTTTTGCTGGCGGAAGATATTTCCTCCCGATTACCAATGTCCTCCGCCAAAGTTGGT
This sequence comes from Artemisia tridentata subsp. tridentata, assembly GCA_021014915.2. Taxonomy (NCBI): domain Eukaryota; kingdom Viridiplantae; phylum Streptophyta; class Magnoliopsida; order Asterales; family Asteraceae; genus Artemisia; species Artemisia tridentata. The sequence goes on from CP139507.1 coordinate 313,469,004, forward strand.
TTTTCTTGAATCCAAAAACGAGCCACCTTGGAAGCCATTCACCGTGGACTATGGCAACCTCGGCCTTGAGGACAAGGCCGTTTTTCAAGATGGGGGTATTGATACGTGCATGAACGTGAAGACCAAGTCTCAAGCAGTTGATAAGTTAATCCATGATCTCCATACGAAAGTGTATTTGCATGCATGTAGGAGTAAGAAGTTGTCAATACCACAATGCATTAGAGTCACGTTTACTTTTAATTAGTTTCCCATGTTTGAATATTATTCCTAAAATATAGGCTAGTGGCCGGCAGTTTCTTTTCAAGTATTTATATGTAACATGTTTCATTGGAATATCAAGAAAGAAAAGTTGCAGTAAGTCTAATATTGTTTAGTTAGTCGTTAGTTAGTTTAGAAGGAGAATAACCATCTCGAATCGGTTTCTATCACACTGCTCGACTGTGATTTACTCGACTATGGATTTAGTACTCGACGTGATTTACTCGATTGAACCACATGTCTAAGTGAAATAGGTTTATGTTTTAATCATTGTTATGGTGTTTCTTTTTGTGACAAAATAATGATTTTAATAGTATAAAGATGATGACGAAGGTAAGGGGGCGAATGAGATTTTTTTTTTTTCCATTTTTTTGTTCCTGTGAAGTTGGCGGTGATATCGCCGGTGAAGTTAAGCAAAGGGTCGTAGGGATGATGGTGGTGACGGTGGGTCGGGTAACGGTGATGGTGGAGGCGGTGGTAGTGATGGTGGTGACTGATGGATAAGGTGAAAGAGATAAAGGGGGTATTTATTTATATTTAATAGAAAAAATTACATAGATGGTCCCTGTGGTTTACTCAGATTTCATGTTTAGTCCCTATCTAGTTTTAATTACACCAGAGATACCAATTTTTGAAACCTTGCACTCATTTAGTCCCTATTTTGGATGGGCCGTTAGTTTGACCGTTAAGTGTTTAATTAATGTTTGCCCGTTAGTCCCCCCGTTAATATTTTTTGCACCGTTAGTCCTCATTGTATAAACTAACATTGACCACGTTTTTTTGCTTAGGTTTAACCTTTGACCCATGCTGACCCTGTGGTTTTTTCCACTTAACAAACACCCCTTTTCTCTCAACTTCACTCCACCACCCAACTGCACCACCAGTACAGCAGCACCACCACTACCAACCATTTCCTCCCCACCACATGCCCTACCCACACCCATCACTTCAGCACCACCGCCATCACTATATACTTTTTATTGTCAGGTAAGATGCCAAAACACCTCATTTCTCCCTTTTCAAAAAAAAAAGGGATTTGATGAAGCATAAATCAAAACCAGAAATTCCATCTTCATCTCCATCATCAAAAATCAAAACCAAAAACTCCAAAACCATAAACCAAAATCAGAAATTCCATACAAAATCCACACTCATCTCGCCTTTACCAGACACCACCAACAAATCTTAAAATGGATTATCTGGGTTAAGCTCTAAATCTAAACTCCAGCATAATGCTAAATGAGGTAGCTTACACTTAAATTCAGCTACTTTAATCTCATTCTACACTCCACATTTCACATCATATAAAAAAAATCTAGATCTAAACATATAGTATCAAAACAACAGCAGATCTTAAATTACTACACAACACAAAACCTAAAACAACTTCAAAACCCAGAAATAGTCGACCTAAAGTATGGTGTTTCAATTTCATAAACAGAGATACAATTAGGTCTAACTAAATTATAAACATAATCAAAACAGTAGTAAACTGTGGCAATAGAAGAATTACGGTGGTCGGCCGCAGATGCACGGCGACTATGATGCTGGCAGAGGAGGGTAGAGTTGGCGCCGGAGTTGATGGCAGAGGTGGCGGCGCAGTTGATGGCAGAGGTGGCGGTGCATTTGATTGAGGAGGTGGTGGTGTGAAAGCTTTAACAAAATCCAGCCACCAATTAAAAAGCTTTCACAAAGATGTGGTGATAGAGACGAATAATGTGGTATAATGGTATGGGTGTTGTGGAGATGAAAGACATGGTTATTTTAGTGGTGAATGTGTGTTGGGTTGGTGTGGTGGTTGTTTATGGTGGTGGTGACTGGCTTTGTGAAATGGTGGTGATGAATAGGTTTTTTAATATAGAGAGTGAAAAAGTAGCAAAGATGTAACAGACAGATATTATATTTGTGATTTATGCTTCATCATTATATTTGATTTATGCCCCTTTTAATTCATTTTAGAAAATGAGGATCAAAGATGCAAAAAATACTAACGGAGGGACTAACGGGCAAATAATATTTATACACTTAACGGTCAAACTAACGGCCCATCCAAAATAGGGACTAAATGAGTGCAAGGTTTCAAAAATAGGTATCTCTGATGTAATTAAAACGAGATAGGCACTCAAAATGAAATCTGAGTAAACCATAGGGACCATCCATGTAATTTTTTCTATTTAATAGAATGGTATATTTGTCATTTAAGCCAAAAATCAAAGTCAAATTCTGTACTATATGTCGGACACGTGTCGTACATCGAATGAATCGCGCAGTCGCACATGACCAAACTGGTGTTTTGTACTATTCCAATCAATGTGGATAGATAGATTTTAATTATTCCAATGTAGATGGATAGATTTTAAAGCCAATGACTTAAATAGACCAAGTGACATTTTTTAAATTTCAAACATACACTGCACAGACTATGGTCTATGTTTGAAAATAAAATTTCAAACATACACCGCTCGACTGCAAGACTTTTTTTTGCTCGACTCCACTTTTATTTTTTTTTCTCGACTTCACTATAATTTTGCTCGAATCCACGATTGGGAAAAAAAAGTCGAGCGTTTATAAGCTGGAAATCAACTTTCTTTTGGTCTATTTAAGTAATTAAATCTAGATTTTAATCATTTCAGTGGATGTTCAATAATATGATATGTGCTTAAACACATACCTTTTCTTGACCAAAACCGGACCAAAATGACCAAAAACCCGTCCATAATGCCAAAAGATATAGTGTTTTTGTGTTTTGTTTATGCAGGGACGGATATCGCGAAAATACCGACAAAAAGACACAAGAAAACAAGAAAACGAGCACGAGATACGGAAAAGGCTCAGAACCGGAACCGGGAAAGAAATTATGGTCAAAAAGTCAACCGTGGTCCTCCAAGTATAAGAGATTGTCAAATTCAGTCCTTGGATTATCTTTGAAATAATGGCAGCTAAGGTCCCTTAAAAATTCAGAAATTACATTTATGGTCCCTAGTGTTTAAAATCCTTAAATCCTAATAAACACTCTACCGGATCCATTTTACAAACCCAGCCCACCACACTACACAACCCAAGCCCATACCCAATATCACCCAACCCGACCCACTCTACCCTAAAGCCGGTCAAATGAATACTAAAACACAGTCAATAAAATAAAACATACTCTCCCTCTCACACTAAAAAAAAAAAAAAAAACCCCCCGCGTCCAATTTTTATCCCTTTTCCCCCATTTTTACTATTCCCCAAACCCTAAATCAACCCCGTACAATTTCACTATAATTAAGGGTAATACGGTCAATCATTGGCTTATCTAGAAGCTCCTGACACCAAGAATGACACATGGCAGCAAGAGATTGGACCGAACACGCGTCGATTCTAATCCAAGGGCCAAAGATGAAGCTTGGAAATCAAGGGAAGATCCAAGGGTGATGGATAGCTCAGACGCACGAGGATCGCCAGCGTGGACAGCCCAGAAGGTTCCCTCAAGGCCTATAAATAGACCCCTCTTCATCGCAGCTAGATTGTCCAAATTTTATGCTTTTAAAAATTTGTTACCATTTTTATTCCTGTCATTTTTAATGTTTTCATAGTGTAATTTTTACATTTCAGTTGTAATTTTTATTTCCAATCACATTTTGTACTCAGTCTTTTTAAATTTAATGAAAGTCAAACTTGGTCAACTGTCCTGTTCATCAGCTTATTTTCATATTAAGTGCTTATTTTTGAATATTTCTGCTTCTTAAATATAGTTTTGATATAATTCGTTGGTTATAAGCATCAGCTTCTTATTTCTTTATTATTGGTTAAAGTCAAAGTAAAAGTCAATAATCAGCTGATAAGCTGTTTGGTAAAAAGCTGTGGATAAGCTGATGGGATAGAAGCTGGAAATTGGGTTATATTATTGGCTTTTAAAAGCCTGGGTTGTATTGATTCTGAGCTCTTGTTGTTTTCAGTTGGATAAGGTGTAGTCCTGCTATGCATCATATTGTTCTAGCTTAGTTGTTACTGCTTATTATTGCTTTTTGCTTTATGATTTCAGCTTATTAGATCTTAAGTACTTTAGTTGAGTAGGATTTGTGGTAATAATCAGTTAGTTGTAGTTTTAAAATAACCTTAGTTGCATCAGTTGGATTTTAGGCTTTTGGAAGATTAGGGTCTGTTGAAGCATTTAGCTTAAGTATTATTCATTTGCAAATTTGGTGAAATTGGTTTGAGCTTATTATGGATGGTATAATCAGGATTAAGTAGTATTTGAAGTTATTGGTTTGATTTTGAGTATTTTGGATCTTTGGTTGCATTAGATAAGCATCAACTGTCCTCAATAAGCACAGCATAAGCTGAGCTTATTGAGACCCATTCTTTGGTGTTTCTAAGTAGTATTTAGGTGGTAAAGTAAGAATACAAAAGTTGATTTAATTTGGTCTTAGATTTCACAAGTTTTGCGCCTAATAGTCTGCTGTCATAACCTGATTTGTGCAATACATAACTTGGTCTGATCTGCTGAACTGGTTGCATTTTTGGCTCATTGAAATAAGCTGAGGTTCTCTTATTTGGTCCTTAGTTAGTCTGAACTATAAGCTTGAAAGTAATCATCTGGGATATAGGAAATCAGCTCATTAAGTGCTTAAATTTTAGTCTGCAAGTAGAGCTACTAACCTGTCCTGTCTGCTGCATCAGATTTAAGCCTAAAACCAACCTGATCTGATAGCTTTTTGAATAAGCTAATCAGCTCCAAATTTGGGCAAATTAGATTTTTAAGTAGATTTTCATTTAAGCTTGGACTATGTCATCTGGGATTAGCACTATCAGCTTATTTGACTGCTTAATTTGGCTTGCTAGATAGGTGTTTGGCTCTTATTTGTTGTCTTTAAAGTGATATTTGAAAACTGCTTATTTGAACTTTTCTGTGAGCTTAGCTTATTGTTTTGAGTTGATTTGAGCTTGTTGTAGTTGATAGCTTCTGTTTTGAGACTTTTGCTTATTCTAAGTGCTTATTGGCTTATTTAGTGCTTATTTTGCAACTGCTTATTTACTGTTACTGCTTATTTAGACTTTTTCACTATCTGAATTTATTTTTCCTAGCTTAATAATTAAATTTTAGATTTACTCAAATTTTTCCAGATTTTTCTCACTTGTTTTAATATTTTTAAAACATTTAATTAGTTTTAATTAGTTTTTAATTCATAAAAAAATTTTAAAAAAAAAAAGTCAAAAAAATATTTTTTCTTGTTCCAAAAATTTTCTTTCATCATTTTTAATTTAGGAAAAATTATTTTGCATTTTTAGGGCTTAAATTTTATAAAATCATTTTTATTCACGTTTTTAAATTCGTCATATAACGTTTTTAAATTCCGGTTTTTAGTTTTTAATTCCCGTGCTTAGATTACTTGTACATATAGCTTTATTAGTAGTTTTTATTTGTTATTTCATTGTTTGTAGTGTAGAAATCACGATTTTCACTTATACACACTCATTCACTACACGAATCACGTTCCGGGAACACAAATTCCATTCGATCTTCGTCGGGACAAACGACTCGGGTTAACACATATTTCTTTGTGTGTTTTCCTTGAACTATAATTGACACGAATCAATTTTTGGCGCCGCTGCCGGGGAAGGTTGAAGTGAGTTCGTGATTTCGTTCGTCGAATCGTGTTTTGAAGACCCTTCCTCGGAAGTTATCGTTTTTATAAAAATAAAAATACAAAAAGAAAAATAATTAAAAAACACTTTTCCTAAAGTGTTTTCACCATTAATAATAAATCCTCGCTCTCGAGAGGGCATTGTAAACCATTCCGAAATAACAACAAAAGAGATCGTGAAGTTAAACGTTTCTTGGATTATTTCTTTGCTACAACCTATACACGGGGTTTAAGAGGTCTTGACATTAAATTGCAGACCGAAGAGAGATCATTCTTCTCTCCCGCCACGCTGCGCGTAGTTTTGAAAGAAACGAGTACGGTTGATTAACGATCACCAAAAAGATAATAAATCTAATTTTTTATTAATATAAAAACCCAAAAATATTTTCTTTTTCAATTTGATTTTTGTTTTTATGTTTGATTTTTTTTTACGAAAAACCAAAAAGAATCTCCGTTATCCTCTTCATGTTTGATTCTCTTCTTTTACCCTCTATACCGTTTGATTCTTGATCTTCTTACCCTCTAAAGTTTGATTCTTCTTCTCACACCCTCTTATGTTTAATTCTTATGGATCCTATTTGTTTTAAGTGTGGAGAACCCTTCTTCGGAGGGTTGTGTGTTTGGTGTACGTGCGAACAATGTGGTGGTGATATTCATGACGGAGTTTGTTGGAATTGTAATTCTAACACGTATGTTCAAAGGTCGTTCAACAATCTTTCAAACGTTCCCGATTACCCTCCACCGCCGCCTCCATTCACTTGTTTTAATTGTGGAAATCCCTCCGAAGAAGGAGTACCTTGTGGACAGTGTTTTTGTAATCAATGTGGATACACCAATTGTATGTGCTACGCCCCGAGTAATGAAACGTCTTACGCTTATGATACGAGCTTTGATAATTATCCTCAAAACGATTTTGATCTTCCCCCTCATAATTTTTATGAACAAGAACCGTGTTTTAATAATGATTCATCAACTTTTGAATATTGTGAGGAAACGTTTGAGAATGTTTATTATGCGCCGAATCCGTCACAAAACTATGAAGAAAGCGGTGAAGACGAATCTTTGAAAGAAGAAAACGTAATCAATTCTTCGAGTGGCAATCCCACTCCGTCTTGTGAACCTTTAAATATTGAAAATTGTGCTATGGCATCTATCGACGACGATTTCTTTAAACTTAGGGCTTTTAAAATCAAAATTGAACAACTTTACGCCTTGTCAAAAATTTCGAAATGTCGTGTTGATTATGATGGACCATCGATTCCTACTCCCTCTCCGGTGAGGGAAATGGAACGAGAAACCGAGGTGACAAAGGACCCGGTACTTTCCATTAACAAAGGAAGTGCTAAATATGTCCAACCTACGGTTGTCCAAGAATCAATGGTTCCTCCTAAACCGTCAAGATTTGATCCGAGCCTTTCACGGTTTACGGTTAAGAGTGTGTCAAGTTTACGTGCTGAGCTTAAAAGGAGAAATTTGCCTAATCAAGAACAAGAACCGGAGTCCATAACGGAAGTGGTGGAAATTCCTAGCTCTCAGAGCACACCACTTGTCCAACCTCCGGATTCTTCGAGATGTTCTTCGCGACTTGAAAGTCATGTTGATTTTGTTGATTCTTTGAATAATAATTTTGTTGAGCCGAATTTTGAGAATCATGTTTTAATGACTTTCTTTCTCGTAGACCCGAGGACTCTCTAAAATGGGGACGAGCATCTAACTATTCCGGCACGGAATCGAACGAATTCGAAAAGCTAGTGTTGAGAACCTCGTCCATCCAAGTGAGTCGGGAAAATTCTAACGGTGATTGTGATTTTGTTGAAAATGATCGTTTTGATAATCTCGTTGATACGAATGATGAGCCGTGTGATGATATTCATGTTGAGAAGACGATGATGAGATGTACTCCGATTCCGACAATGACGATTCGTTATCTTGTGGAGACATCGATTATGTTGATGAGGTACCTTCTGAGCTCGTCAGCTTAGAAGAAGAGGATGAAGAAGATAATGATAATGAAATCCAAGATGAAGCTCTTCGTGAAAAATTATTCAATGTTAATCTTCTCATTTCTAAGGATCGAGGCATTACATGATCCCCCGACTTCTTCATTTCCTATCCCCGTTATGGATAGTGACTTTGTTCCCGAGCTTGAGATTTTTCGTTTTGAAGAGACGGATAGTGGCAATCCCACTTTTCATGCTTTCTCTCTTCCGGATTATGAGCATTTTGATTTTAAAATCGATATGGAACTATTTAAATGTTATTTCCGATAATCCGTCACGTGAACCTCTTCTTGTTTCGGATGACTCGATACCACCGGGTATTGAGAATGACGAGAATGGTTTATTGAAGAAATACTAATGATGATTTACTTTCTACTACTGATTCATCTCTCTTCAATTTACCGTCTTCTCGTCCACCCGCGAAACCACCGGATGTAGATTTGGATCCGGTGTGAATGAAGTAATTGATGGAGTGGTGGACGAGACTTATGATATTGATGATCCCGTGCTTGATATTTTACCCACCCAACCCACCCGTGATTCAAATGATGTTTATGCTTTCACCATCCGAGTGTTTCACCCTTTCTTTTCTTATCCCATCATTTCTCCATCTTTCCACTCCTCGGGAGTGAGGATACCGTCTTCGGACCCCGGCATCTCCGTTCTTCGTGCGCGGGTGTCCGTTCCACATGCTTCCCCAAGGACAAATAAATTCGGGGTCGAGTCAAGCTCATGTGACTCGGTTACCAAAAACAAGCGCTTCGTGGGAGGCACCCCATGCTTATCTATCTATCCTCTTATCTTATTTCTAATAAAATGGAGGAGGGCTTCCTTTCCATATCTTGTGTTTGTGTTTTTCTGTGTGTGTCCAGGAATGCCCGATGATGAAGACTCTCGTGCTCGTAGTTTCCTTCACGCTACTCGAGTTTCATCATTCGCTGCTTCATCGATATCCTACATCTTATCGTTTTACATCTATCTTTTGGCATAATTAATAAACGGCCTTAGATTTATGTAGGGAGAACCCTTACCTTTAAGACATTGAGGACAATGTCTCGTTTTAGTCTGGGGGGGGGGGGGTAATCTTGCGATTTGATTTTTGCCTTGCATTTTTGCCGTTTTCTCATGCAACCCGTTTTTTCCTCCAAAAATTGAAAAAATCCAAAAAAATGAGAAAAATTTTAAAATTTTTTGCAAAAATATAATAAATTTTGACATTTTGTTGATTTTCCGCTGGGAGAGTAGGAATAAAATTCTGACTTGACCGGGCGTGTTGAGCCCTAGCTTGTCCCCTTAACCATTTATAATCTATAAGCTCGTGCTAGTCTTTTACATAAGGAGCTAGAAAACGCGAATTCTTTTTAAGAGTTTGCAAGTTCCCGTATTTGACTTTATATATGCATGGCTTGATTATTTGGCTAAGCATTCGCGGATCTTATTATTTAAGATTTTAAATTTGCGAAGAACGAGAAATGATAGAGTTGTTTATAAGTTAGATTGCTAAACGTGGAGTAGTTGGATCTCTTTAAAGCTCATCGAAGTTATTTGTGGCTTTTTGTTCCCATAAGCTTGTTTCACCTTAAAAAATAGAAATCTAGGAATAATTAAAGCTATTTTGGTTTTGGCGATAATTAGTTTTTATTTCTTCCTTAGAGAATTCTTGCTTATGAAAGTTGGGTACACATCAAGGTACTGTCAGTGTTACGGTGTAATAGACTATTCCATCTTGCCGGCTCGCAACCGATGTTGGGATTGTTATAAAAGCCGTAGGACTGGGATTTGGCAAATAATATAATGAATAATGAATAATAATAATAATCCAAAGCCATAAAAGTTTTCTGCATCTTGCCGGTTCGCAGCCGATGTTGTAGACTTCTAATAAAGGCAGAGGAAAAATTCCAAGGTCATAATAGACTATCACATCTTGCCGGTTCGCAGCCGATGTTGTGATTGTTATAAAGGGCCAAGGATCAATAATATATGTGCTTAATAATGTTAAAAATGCCAAATTTCGACTCCGAGGTAGTCCTAATAAAGGCTTCTGTCTCTGGACTCGTAGATGAGTTGTTTCGGTCGCAAATAAAAGGGATATTCTCAAAATCGTGTTAAATCAGAGACCTTGATGTGGACCTCATTTTTGTATGCAACGGTTTTCGAGGGAAGGTTTGGAAACTACTTAGCGTCTAAACTAGGTATCTTTATCGGACTAAAAATTATCGAAATGAGAACTATGAAGAAATTCATTTCTCACCAAAAATAAAATAAATAGAGGAAAATAGGAATTTGGGAAGCAAAAGTCCACAATTAGCTTTTTTGAGTAGTGTTGGCAATCTAACTTGTAAATGACATGATTTCGTTTTTAAGCTTAGTTTGGGGACTTGTGAAAAATCAGGGACGACGAATTTTATCCGTATGGTCACTTCTTTAGAGTCGTGTTTCCTACTCGAAAGACCCTAAAAATTATCGGGAGATGATGATTGTCAACAAAAGCCGTCACATGCATAATAAGAAAAATAAAAAATAGAATAATAAAAGGAAAATCGGGGAGTTTTTAGAACTTAAGATTTCTTAATCTCTTTTGAAAATTTTGCTACTTCTCAAAGTTAGTAAAAAGAGATTGGAAATTTTGGATCCAAAAACGTGTTTTTATAACATTGCATGAGGACATTGCAATAGCTTAGTCTGGGGGAATTTGGTATGTGCTTAAACACATACCTTTTCTTGACCAAAACCGGACCAAATGACAAAAACCCGACCAAATGCCAAATGATATTGTGTTTTTGTGTTTTTTACATATGCAGGCACGGATATCGAGAAAAAGGACAAAAATCAAGAAAGAACGGAAAACGAGCACGAGATATGGAAAGGTATTGTAGCCGGATGCCGGGAAAGAAGATTTGGTCAAAAAGTCAACAGGGTCCTCATATTTCAGAGATTGTCAATTCAGCCCTTGGATTACTTTTGAAAAATGGCAAGATCAAGTCCCTCCAAAAATCAGAATTTACATTATTGTCCCTTTCTTAAAACCTTATATCCTAAATTACTAAACGGATCCAACTCTAACCAACCATCATTACCAAACCCACCTAACTAAGCTCAACCACTTCCAACACAAACCCAAGCCCATCCCATATATAAAGACCCAACAGCCTATCCTAACCTTTCACCCTGATCCACCAAAACCGTCAATAAATACAAAAATCATCAATAAAAATAAATAAACAAAACCAACCCGCGCCCAAATTCTCCCAACCCAGTAAATTTACTGTACCCGAAGACCCTAATATTTACACACCAAATTAACCTATACAAATGATTATCTCATGATTGGACTTCTGAAGGTCTGACAGCTGCAGGAGACACTGGAGCATTTGATTGGAGAAGCGCGTGTCATCAATCCAATGTACGGTCAAGATCAAGCGTTGGAAGAAAGAAATGATCTAAGGGTGTGATTGGAGAGCAGGAAGCACGGGATTGCCAGCTTGGAAACCCAGAAGGTTCCCTGAAGCTTATAAATAGGACCCTCTTTATTAGCTAAAATCGGTCCAAATTTTATGCTTTTAAAAATTTGTTACCATTTTTATTCCTGTCATTTTTAATGTTTTCATAGTGTAATTTTTCATTTCAGTTGTAATTTTTATTTCCAATCACATTTTGTACTCAGTTTTTTTTTAAATTTAATGAAAGTCAAACTTGGTCAACTGTCCTGTTCATCAGCTTATTTTCATATTAAGTGCTTATTTTTGAATATTTCTGCTTCTTAAATATAGTTTTGATATAATTCGTTGGTTATAAGCATCAGCTTCTTATTTCTTTATTATTGGTTAAAGTCAAAGTAAAAGTCAATAATCAGCTGATAAGCTGTTTGGTAAAAAGCTGTGGATAAGCTGATGGGATAGAAGCTGGAAATTGGGTTATATTATTGGCTTTTAAAAGCCTGGGTTGTATTGATTCTGAGCTCTTGTTGTTTTCAGTTGGATAAGGTGTAGTCCTGCTATGCATCATATTGTTCTAGCTTAGTTGTTACTGCTTATTATTGCTTTTTGCTTTATGATTTCAGCTTATTAGATCTTAAGTACTTTAGTTGAGTAGGATTTGTGGTAATAATCAGTTAGTTGTAGTTTTAAAATAACCTTAGTTGCATCAGTTGGATTTTAGGCTTTTGGAAGATTAGGGTCTGTTGAAGCATTTAGCTTAAGTATTATTCATTTGCAAATTTGGTGAAATTGGTTTGAGCTTATTATGGATGGTATAATCAGGATTAAGTAGTATTTGAAGTTATTGGTTTGATTTTGAGTATTTTGGATCTTTGGTTGCATTAGATAAGCATCAACTGTCCTCAATAAGCACAGCATAAGCTGAGCTTATTGAGACCCGTTCTTTGGTGTTTCTAAGTAGTATTTAGGTGGTAAAGTAAGAATACAAAAGTTGATTTAATTTGGTCTTAGATTTCACAAGTTTTGCGCCTAATAGTCTGCTGTCATAACCTGATTTGTGCAATACATAACTTGGTCTGATCTGCTGAACTGGTTGCATTTTTGGCTCATTGAAATAAGCTGAGGTTTTCTTATTTGGTCCTTAGTTAGTCTGAACTATAAGCTTGAAAGTAATCATCTGGGATATAGGAAATCAGCTCATTAAGTGCTTAAATTTTAGTCTGCAAGTAGAGCTACTAACCTGTCCTGTCTGCTGCATCAGATTTAAGCCTAAAACCAACCTGATCTGATAGCTTTTTGAATAAGCTAATCAGCTCCAAATTTGGGCAAATTAGATTTTTAGGTAGATTTTCATTTAAGCTTGGACTATGTCATCTGGGATTAGCACTATCAGCTTATTTGACTGCTTAATTTGGCTTGCTAGATAGGTGTTTGGCTCTTATTTGTTGTCTTTAAAGTGATATTTGAAAACTGCTTATTTGAACTTTTCTGTGAGCTTAGCTTATTGTTTTGAGTTGATTTGAGCTTGTTGTAGTTGATAGCTTCTGTTTTGAGCCTTTTGCTTATTCTAAGTGCTTATTGGCTTATTTAGTGCTTATTTTGCAACTGCTTATTTACTGTTACTGCTTATTTAGACTTTTTCACTATCTGAATTTATTTTTCCTAGCTTAATAATTAAATTTTAGATTTACTCAAATTTTTCCAGATTTTTCTCACTTGTTTTAATATTTTTAAAACATTTAATTAGTTTTAATTAGTTTTTAATTCATAAAAAAAATTTTTAAAAAAAAAAGTCAAAAAAATATTTTTTCTTTTTCCAAAAATTTTCTTTCATCATTTTTAATTTAGGAAAAATTATTTTGCATTTTTAGGGCTTAAATTTTATAAAATCATTTTTATTCACGTTTTTAAATTCGTCATATAACGTTTTAAATTCCGGTTTTTAGTTTTTAATTCCCGTGCTTAGATTACTTGTACATATAGCTTTATTAGTAGTTTTTATTTGTTATTTCATTGTTTGTAGTGTAGAAATCACGATTTTCACTTATACACACTCATTCACTACACGAATCACGTTCCGGGAACACAAATTCCATTCGATCTTCGTCGGGACAAACGAATCGGGTTAACACATATTTCTTTGTGTGTTTTCCTTGAACTATAATTGACACGAATCAATGTTCAATAATATGATATCTAAAAACACATTTCAATGTTAAACGATTGAACGATTACAAAAGATAAATATATTACAAAAAAGAAGTGGGACAAATATTCTTTTATGAGCATATCCTTTAAAGTTTATAAATAAATGAGGCTTCATACAACCCGTGCGATGCACGGTCTTTTGGTTGATTAATTAAGTGATTTTTCGTAACGTTGATGCAGCTGCTTGTATAAGCATATGACGGTATTTAGATGCCTATTAGAGAAGTTGTATTGTATTTATTTAGTGGAATTGATATTTAGATGCCTAGTAATATATTTTCACACGCTTAGATAATCGGTTTTATTGTATCTAGTATAAAAATGTATCTAAAACCGATCTCCTTACATCCGTCTTTATAACGTTTATCCAAACACCACCTGAACTAATTGATGTAGAAGATTGTAGGCATTGGAGAACACCGGGCTAAACTACGTTTGTAAATTTACAGTCAAAGATCATCCAAAGAAAATGGATTCGTCCAAGCAATCAAAAGAATCATATTCAACACTACAGTACATCACACAAAGACTTAAACCACAACATTGAAAAAACGAAAATTTCAGCCCATCTACATAATCCCATGAGAAACTTTTTATTGCTTTAAATATGAATTAGTTACTACACTATAACAGTATGCAAACACGCAAAACATTCTACATAAAACAGAGATCATTTTCACACATCCATCACAGAGAAACATATTATGCTAATGTTTGAGTAAATTGCTGAGTTTTTATCATGATGGTGAGGCTAAAATATACAACAATGTATAACTTATAAATACAAACGCAATTTAGTTTAAGTAAATAACATGTTTCGATAACATGGCAATCGATGTGATCTATATTTGTCAAAAAAATTGCCGATACATGTAAGCCACTTTGTGCTCCTCCATAGCTTTTAGACGTATACCTCAAGCAAATGATTACATGAAGTTTAATTATAGGAGATTTATGAGCCACTTTCCAGTAACAACGTATGCTATTTAAGAAATAATGTTTCAAGTGAAGTTGTAATCTTATGTAAAGCATGAAAATTAATATACGTGATAGTTGATGTTTGACTGCTAAAAGCATTATGCACGCAACTTTGTTGAACGTATATACACGGCGCTATATACAACATAATATTCAGTACATAATAAAGGTTATGAAAATTGAATACATCATGTATCATTTTGTAGAGCCCAACAAACTAATACATCAAATTATAGGCCTAAGAACTTATGCATACCCAGTCCACAAACAATTTGGATAGCAGCCCAACACAACACCCAATATTACTAATCCTAATTTAGGTTATACTCCATACGCAGTCAAATGCACATTCCCTCCCTAATTTCACTCATAACCCTACACCCACAAAAATACGCAGTCATCATACAACAACCGAAACTCACAATCAAACTTTCCTTGATTTGTTCTATTACCTTCTTAACCGAATCACAACACCACAGTTGTTCTTATTTGTTCAAACGAGCAACAAATAATCCCTTAACAACTTCAAAGACTCGGATCCAAGATCGTGTTAACGGTCTCGTGTAAGGTTCGTTTTTGTGTTTTCTTTAAACGAAGCAAAGAAGGATTCTTTAAAATTTCGAATGACACAAAGATCTATGATGAATTTTGGTTAAGATCTTTAAAAGATCTAATCATGAAAAGCCAAATCTGAGATCTTCTATTTGCTTTTTCGTTTCGAGTCTCGGCTTAGGTGGTTGTTTTGTTTGGAGGTGGGTAATTTAGGATGGTGTTGTTGTTGATCTTTTTTTCATTCTGCTTTGACACAGAACGGCCAAAGATTGGTCGGATTTTTTTTTCGTTATTTTGTCCGTGGTTAACTCCCCGTGTGTGAACTAAACGAAAGTGATATGTTTGCCTTACATCTCAATGGGTGGAGTTTATATACTGACTCATAATGGAGACATGAAGAGTCTCTTTAAATAGCATTGATCATACAATGATTTTTAATGGATAGTTCAAACGATTCAGTCATCATTTACTGTTGAGTCACATGAGTTTGCAGACTATTGAGATACCTGCAATTAATCGTTGGAAGACTAAACAAATTTGTATTATGTAACCCATATTTATTGATCTTGCTCAATGTTATAATAATTTGTTGACTTGTTAACGTAATGGTGAGTCTAAAATATATAACGTATAACTTGTATATTTAAAAGCAATGTACTTTGATCAAGTACGTAAACTCTTCATTGATATATCTAAGATTTACTTCTTGGCTTTCATATGAAAATAACCAATTAGGTGCCTACGTATCTTCCAATAATATGTTGACATCTTACCTGCATGGGATAGTACAATTTAGTATTTGACATAATCTTATATACAAAAACTTGTAATTGGTATATAAAGAAAACTTGCATTATATGACTATCATGAGAAACAATCAATAAGATATCAAACATCTTCCATGATATGGTTGACGTCCTACTTGCATCAAATTATCAGTCTAAAGGGAGTATAAATACTCTCGCTCGGTTGTTTGTGAAAAATGTACATGCTATGTATTTTATTGTCGATTTGAGTAATTAGTATGAATGTAACCAAATGGAAGTGGGTTATTTAGGCATTGTAATGAATACATCATGTGTGAAACTATTTTTGAGATATGAAGAGATTGTTTCAAGTGTACGTACATCTTAAATAATATCACTAACATCACCTGATTGATTGTGTTAAAAACCAATTATGTTAGGCGTCAAATCTTAATTACTTTCTACTTTCTGCACAACAAAAAAAAAAAAAAAAAAAAAAAAAAAAAAAAAAAAATCCCAAAGGATATAATATAAATATTGTAATACCTATATATATATTTTTTTGTGGAAATAGTGTGTAAAAATAATTCGGAAGAGTTTGACCTTCGAGCTTAATGCAAACTTGATTAATAAAGTTGTGTCATCCCCATTTTATTAAACTCCAAAAGTGAGCCATTACAAATAACTCTTGAGAGGATCACCAACTCTTAGAAAACTAACTTGAATATAAGAACCATGATTTACAATAGAAGAAAACATTATAATCAATAGCCCATAGTTCACCCCCCTATATATCAAGTTATATTTCCATTCATGTGGTGACTAACACGAAGATTAGTTTTAGCCAGTTGCCAGGATTTGCATGGGCCATTGAGTATTCTAAAGTATTTGTAATGTGTGGTATACAGATGAATTAAAGTGGAAGTCATGTATATAGTTTGTAAGAGGCTATTTTACATCCTTATCATGGTTACAATTAATGCATATAAGAACATCAAAAGTCAAAAACGTTTTTTACAACTACTTTGTAAGAGCTTCTTAATTACAATGAATGCAAATGAAAATTTAAGTCATATTGACAGAAAGTGGATACAAAAAACAATCAAAAACATATAATAACAAAAATTGCTCATTGTATCAAATTATCCTTTATAAGATCGCAAAACTTGTATAAGAAAAAAAAAATAGTTTCTGGTATCAACTAACCCTATATAGTATATACTCTTTTACCATGTCAAAATTTACAACTCATCAAAACATTAAGAAACCAAGAACCCTTAATTGGATGCTAAGAAGATGGAATATATGATCATTAGATTTTACACTATTTGTTAGACTTTAAGACTCAGGTCAAGATGAAAATGCTAGCTCAGCCCAAGCTAACGATGAGGCTCTGAGCTTTGATGATCCAGTCGTGTCGAGTTTGCTTTCTAACGTTGCACACAAATCTTGCATGATTACGTTATCTCTAGGCCTTGGTTGAATGCAGCTTGAAATTGGATAGCATCTTCCACCGACCCATGATCATTAAAATGAAGAAAATAAAAAGAGCACTGTCAAAAGCATGCAGGCGACAAAAGGAAATTAAATTCGACAATAATACCATGCATGTACAGCGACCTTTAAACCTTGCCAACAGTACGAACTCGATTGAATCATGGGCACTACAAAGTGATGATTGAGTCGTGTCGAGTTTGCTTTCTAACGTTGCACACAAATCTTGCATGCATACTTTATCTCAAGGCCTTGCATGAATGCAGCTTCTGACTACTTCTCATATCACCTCAAGATCTTCCACCCTGAAATGTTTCAGTGCAGGATCTACAACCGATGCCATCTTTTCTGGATCTTCCAGATAATCTTTAGCCTGATCATAATGTCAGCAAACCACCAATCAGTTCATTACAAAAAAAAAAAAAAAAAAAGGTAATAGAAAAATCTCAGAAAATTGTATGTTTTTTTCTTACAGATAACCATGCTAATTATTTCAAACAAATTGGGACAGTTTACTCAGATCTAAAAACAATCCACAACAATATAAGGAATTATATCTCGTAAAAGGGAAAGAAAGAAGAGATACATTTGTTGGTGAAGATATCATCTCCTACACCATCTTCTTGCCAAAACCTATCCTGCAACAGCAAACAACACATATGAGATTACTACTAATAAATCATTAACAATACAATCACAAACAAATACCCCTATTTCAGCATGTTTGCCAGCGACATTAATCATTTTGTAGCTGCTCATTACACACGACAACAACCAAAACTAAACTTAGTACCTTATCACATTATCAAAAGAAACAATTCAAAAAAATAAACTATGTAGTATACATCAATCACATACTGTGTATCAATTCTATTATCCACCACACTCGGCTACTAAACTGTCAACTTCCTGCTGCTGCTACGCTTACCACTGTTCAATCATTAACAAAAAGAAATACGGTTAGAATACTATATTGCATCACACTAAGTGGCAACACACTTTTTCTCTTCAAATGGTGTTATTTATAGTATCCGTCGAAGGGTTTGTGCATTTATTTGAATCGCAGCCCTTTTGTGTTCCATAACTGCATATTTCATTGTGAGCATTGAAGATGAGTTTATTGTGAGCATGTGAGCATTCAAGCTACAGATATTTGCATTCAAGATGAGGCTCTTCATAAACGAAATTGTTTGTAGTTATTTTGGTATGCATACTCATGTTTATACCGTATTTTTGGTTGTGCACAACCCCCTTGCACATTAAATTAAGGTACTTAAGCTTTATATATTATAAATATGTTTGATTTATTTTTATTTTTTTATGAGAAACACATAATGATCATCGCATAGGTTTTCTTTTCGAGACATATGGTTATAGAACTAGTTTGTGTTTGTATAATATAAAACTATTATCACTATAGTTTAATGTATTTGACTAACCATCAAAAGTGCATTTAGCACCACCTTACTTTTATCTTTTATAACTTCTCCTATAAGTCTTCATCATCATTTTCTCTCTCATAATTTAATAACTTATCTCTCATCTCTTTTAACTTCATCAAACACACATACATACAAAAAAAAAAAAACAAAAAAAATAAATAGTAAAAAGAAAATACATCATTATCTACTATCATTTTAAAATAATATCTTATATGTTAATCTTTTATGCATTTAATACATTTTAGCTGAAAAAATTTCTCTCACTTTGACAACAATTCATCGGCACCACTGGCTTAGTTTAAATACGTGGATCTCAATGGTTTTGGTGGTGTTGGTGAGGTTTTGTTTGGACTTTGGATTTGAGTGGTAAGTTTTAGTAGTTTTGAGCCGGTATGGTGGACTCGGTTGATTTTGGTGGTTTTGATGGTGTTTCAATGCTAAAAATGAGATTTGGCCATCATTTTCAGTTATGTTTGACTGGTTTGTTGTTTATTAGTGCTAAAACCGTTTTTTGGTCATCTTTTTAGTTTCATGTGATACGATTTGTGCCTTTTTGGTAGTTAATCCGAGATTTGAATGCTGATAATGTGAAAGGTATAGTACTCATCATGGACTTTTTGATTTGTAAGCACCATGTTTTATGCTAATAATCTTGAAGAACGTATTTGCGTTCTGATATATACTATTTTGTACGTATTTTAAGTACTCGTATTAAATTTGCATCATATAAGATTAAATAAATAGGGCTGGCAAATCGTGTAAACACGAACCTGTTAAGACACGACACGATAAGACACGACACGATAAGGGGCAGACACAAACACGACACGATAATTTTTCGTGTCAAATTTTCAAAACACGAACACGACACGAAACCTGTTAAGCCCAAACAGGTCGACCTGTTAATGACACGAAACCTGTTAAGCACAAACACGAACCTGTTAACAATGTGTGTTTTCGTGTTCGTGTCAAAATTGCACATAGAGTGTGTCAGACACGACCTGTTAAGACACGACACAATAAGAGGCAGACACGAACACGACACGATAATTTTTCGTGTCAAATTTTCAAAACACGAACACGACACGAAACCTGTTAAGCCCAAACAGGTCGACCTGTTAACGACACGAAACCTGTTAAGCCTAAACACGAAACCTGTTAACAAGTCGTGTTTTCGTGTTCGTGTCAAAATTGCCAGCTCTACATATAAGATTAAATAAATAGCAATTTCAGTGTTTAAATTGCAAATATTATGTGAATTTTATTTTATTTTGTAAGTATTTTTGAACAATTGAGGAGCAAATATTAATTAACGATAGATTAAAGCTTAGGGCCCGTTTGGTTTAAAGATATTGGTAGGTTTTGAATCAAAGTTTAGTTAAATTTATTGTTTAGTACAATTTTGATACCTTTATGATATTTGGAATAAAAATTTGAATGCAACTTATTTTGGAGGGTTTCAACGAATCCAACCAATCAAATTCTTTTATTTTATTTGATAAATTTTTCTAGCCACATATTATTAATTCTTTTACTTACTTTTTATTTTATTTTTTTAGCCACATATTATTAATTCTTTTACTTACTTTTTATTTTATTTTTTTATTTTAAACAAATGCATAAAACTTATTAAACATATATATAATTAATTTTCTCTCTCCTTTATTTTTTTTCAAACCAATACTAAATCCAAATCCAATTCCAATCCCACTTACAAACCAAATGGACCCTTAATACAAGAGTTAAAGATCAAAGCCCAAGAAAGAATTATTAGAGCAGATAAAAGTCAACAACTATCCAGTTTGCAATGATTATATTGTTAATAAAAATATCGTCTAAAAAACGTTATTTATTTTTTACGATCTTTACTATATTTTGTTAATGAAAATTATAAACTTTATCTTTAGCAAAACATAAATATAAGTTAAGTCTTTTACATATATAGTTATAAGCTTTTAAAACTCATAACATGCTACATACATGATCACTAGTATATACATGCTACATTCATAAGTTGCATACATTTACATTTAAATATTACATTTAAATATTTCTTAATATGGAATATGTACAATGACATCATTGCATACATCACATTGATATATTTAGGATATCTTGAAGATCTTAAGAATATCTTGGTTAGATCTTCACACAAAGAATTGGATATGAAAATATCTTGGTTAGATTTGGGAAAGATTTTGGAGATTTGTTGTCAGGGACCCGCGGATCCAAATGGCATAACGGACGGATCCCTAAAATTGGATCCGTCCCATCCGTGGTTTGCATTTGCAGTTTGCCTATAAATAGCAAGCCACTCATGCATGTTTTCTCATCACTCATAAGCATCAACAACATTATACATTCTTTCATTCATTACTAACCCATTCATATTACATATTTCATTCTTAGTGATCTTTCTTTTGTAGCAAAGAGATCAAAGCATCACAAGCTTCAACTAAGCGTTGCAAGACTTGTTAGATTAGTCATAGTGTGAATTTGTTGTTTTTCACACATCATTGTTGTACCAATCATTCATATACCTCAGTAGTGATCGGTTAGTATTTTAGTCCTTAAAATACATAGAGTAACGGGAGTGGTTGTGCCCTTGTAAAAGAACTCGGTATCTAGCTTTGTACCGGAAAAAGTGTAAGCGACGTGTGTAAAGGTTTTCTCCGCCTAGAAGGGAGCTTGTTTCTTAGTGAAGAAAAACTCTCGAGTTAGAGGCTCGAGGAGTGGAGTAGGGCAATGTAGAGAGTCCTTGTAAACCGAACCACTATAAACATCCGTGTTGTGGTTTGATTGTTTCTTTCTCTACTTACTTGTTATATATTGTTTATTGTTTGCATAACTTGAAATCACGTTAAGTATTCAAAGCAAAAGAATTTTAAAACGGTAAAACTATTCAACCCCCCTTCTAGTTTTCCACAATTGGCATCAGAGCTACGTTACTCAAGACTTTCAAAATATATTGTATTTTAAAACTTGAAACGATCCATGGATTTTGAAAACTTTAAAGAAGGGCAATCTATGCAAAGACCACCACTATTTGAACCAAATAGTTTTATATATTGGAAAAACCGCATTGAAACTTATGTGAAGTCAAAAGATATAGATCTATGGTACATTATTATAGAAGGTGACCATAAACCCATAATAAAAGATATATCAAGTGGTCGGGATGAGGATACTTCTCTTACTCGTCATAGTGATGAACAAAAGAAGTTGATTGCCAAAAATAATGAGGCTAAAATAATGCTTTATAATGCTTTACCTAAGAAAGAATATGAAAGAGTCTTTATGTGTAAAACCGCTAAAGATATTTGGCAATCCTTAATTATCACTCATTAAGGGAACTCACAAGTCAAGGATAACAAAATTGATCTTCTTATTCAACAATATGAACAATTTGTTATCCCTGAAGATGAGACCATTGATAGTGCATTTGCTAGATTTAATACTATCATTACTTCTCTTAAAGCACTTGATGATTCCTTTTGTAGTAAGAACTTTGTCAGGAAATTTCTTAGAGCACTTCATCCGAAGTGGAGAGCTAAGGTGACGGCCATTGAAGAATCAAAGGATCTTTCATGCATGTCACTTGACGAGCTAATAGAAAATCTCAAAGTTCATGAGATGGTGATGGAAAAAGATTCAGAGATAGTTAAGGGCAAAAAGGAAAAGATCAAGTCCATTGCCTTAAAAGCTAGGGTAGATTCAAGTGATGATGAAGAGTCTAGTTCAGGTATCGAAGATGAAGAGTATGCCATGGCCGTAAGAGATTTCAAGAAGTTCTTTAGGAGACGAGGAAAGTTCGTAAGACAACCTCGAGAAGAAAAGAAATCCTTCCGGAAAGACCGTGATGAAAAGAAAGGAAAAGGAGAAAGAAAGTGCTTTAGATGCGGAGATACAAGTCATTTAATAGGATAGTGTCCTAAGCCGGCCAAGAACAAAACTCAAAGAGCTTTTGTAAGTGGGGCTTGGAGTGACAGTGAAGATGATGACGAAGAACCTAAGAACGACGAAGTTGCTCTCATGGCTCATGACTCAGAAGAGGTACATTCTGACTCGCCATATTCTTCTATTGATGATGACACCTTGCAAAAGGAATATAACAATCTCTGTGAACTTAGTCTAAAAATCATAAACAAAAATAAGTTTTTGAAAACCAAAAAGGAATTTCTAGAAAACGAAGTTTATGAGTTAAAGGAAAAAGTTAAAAGATTAGAAAAAGGTAAAGCTGTTGACGAAGTATGTGTTTCATGTCAAGAGCTTAAACTAGAATTAGAAAATATTAAAATCACATAGGATGCACTCATCAAGCAAAACTCTAAGTTTAAAAGGTTTGATAAAAATATCAGTTGTGTAGATAAGATAATGAAAATTTAAAAATTACCTCATGATAAAACTGGATTAGGCTTTATGAAACTAGGAGACTTAAGTAGTTTTAAGAAACAAGCCGTTAATGTAACGCCCCGTACCCGTTTAGATGAAAATTTAAAAACTTTTGACGCGAAAACGTTTGACTCAAACGGACTCATACAAATTCTTCATTTAAATGACCAGAAACTATAACATTTAACCCTTTAAAATACTTGCAAGAACATATACTCGAAAACCCTTCAAAACATTTCACAATATTTTATAACACAACTAACAACCCTTCTGTAACCGACGATACGCCGTATCCCAAAAAGGGATACGCCGTATCAAAACTGATAGACCATGCGCCGTATCAACCTGAAGTGATACGCCGTATCACCTTAAACCTCTGATACGCCGCATCTGATATATTAGATATGCCGCATCACCTTAAACTTCTGATACGTCGCATCTAATATATTAGATACGCCGCATCGACCAATTTAGACAGAACATCAGCAGGAAAACCTGCATATACTCAACTCACCACCCAAGCCACTTTGACACCTCAAATACAACACTATAACTTGTATCAAAACACTCACTTTACATTCAAAACCATATCAAACTATAATACACGGAAATTGACCCGTTAGACTCCAAAATGGGTACAAACACGCTTAAATCCAAACGCTCCTTTAAACATTCACTACAAACACTTAAAACACACTTGACGACTCGTTAGACCCCCAAACCGTTACCCGACTTTGACACACTTTATACGACTCATAAAATAGACTCTCGGGGTACAACTTTGACTCGAGCTCGGTATTCTACCTAGCTCCTAATGCTTGTTATCTTCCAAATTCATTTCCAATCCTCATGCTACGATCCAAGCCTTCCATTCCGCCGCACTTAAGGCTACAAAAACATTAACAACTAAAAGAATAAGCTTATGCTTAGTAAGTAACTCGTCATAAAACATATATCATACACATATTCCCACATAAGCGTCATAATCGCATAAAAGCCTCTAAGCTACCACATATCACTCATATCATACACAACTTCATAACATAACCACATTCATTCATCACAACCATAACCAACAACATACCTTAACTAATCCAAAGCCGATAACTAACATACTCCTATCCAAGGTCACTAGCCATCCATCCTTAGCTTACAACCATACTAGTCTAACTCTTATACACTTATACCACCAAAATACATACATGATAAATACATACATAACACATGCTTTAGGGAGAGTTACTTACCTTCAATCCAAGCTAAGCTACTAACATAAATCCCACCAACAACATCTTCATATCATCATCATCAATCTTCTACAACATATCAAACCCTAATAACATCACAATTAATAATATAACAAGGGTTAACAAAACCCATCAAATACACTCATTTTCCAAACCATATCATCATATGATCATATCTTGATCATATGATGAAAACCCACTTTACTCATAATCTTTAACTTACACCCATTATAAAACATTCCTTAATTACTATAACCTCTTAATTATCTTGAAACCATCATTTACCCCACTTATTCCAAATTAGGGTTTATAAACCCTAATTCGTAATTCATCAATTAACACTAATTAAACATCATACCTTATGAAGAATCAAGCTTAGAGAATTGTTCCATGAATTGGAACACTTAACCATCTCTAAATCATCATCCTAAGCTCCATCTTCTTCCCTCTCTTCTCTCTATCTCGACATCACAGGAACACACAAGAATTGTGTGGAGATCTCTAGAACCTAACACATATAAACTAGCTGAGAGGGCATTTCTGTCATTTCTGCCCATTTTAGGTCGATACGCCGCATCTATCTTTTAGATGCGCCACATCTACTGATGCTCCGTATCTACATTTCAGATGCTCCGTATCTATATTTTAGATGCTCCGCATCTAAGCCTCACCAGACATGCACTTAAAAGACTCAACCACATATTCTTAGTCAAACATACTTAGGCTCGGGTCAACTTCATCTAGGGTGGGGTCCCAATACCCGGGAAATGGGTCTAATAGTTAAAGTACAAGAAACTGTTCCAACAGTCTTAGAAACCCACGGATCCGACGGAACCAAATCTTTGGTTCCGCCAGTAGTGGAGAAGGGATCCGTGGGAGCTATTGCTGAACAGAATGCTAGTACATCGGCTCGTACAGAGTTTGTTAAAGTAACTAGGAAATCTAATACTAGTTCAACTATAAACAAACAAAAACCAGCTGTTACTATAGGAATATGACAAGTTAAAAATGAGTTTAGAACTAAAACTGTTCAACAAAGACCAAGGACGACTATTCCCAAACGCCCATTTCCAAAAAGTAACTACAACACACAACATCATTATCAAAATAGTTGGAACCCAAACTTTCCTAGAAATTATCAAAGTCTCAACTACATGCCATGGAAGCCATATCCACCATTTCCATTCATGAATCAAGATAATGGGATGTTTAACTCAAATGGACCCAAGAGATATTGGGGACCAAATTCTTGAGTTTTTCTATAACTTAGGTATGCTTGAAAGTTGGATTGGAACCAGACGAGTGGATTAAAGACAGCGGGTGTTCAAGGCACATGACGGGAAACAAGAGCCTTTTCTCAACCTACCAAGCATACGACGGAGGTAATGTTACGTTTGGTAGCAAGCTTAAAAGTAAAATCGTCGAAAAAGGTACTATCTCTCATGACTCTCTCTCTATTGATGATGTTGCTCATGTTGATAACCTAGGTTTTAACTTACTGAGTATTAGTCAACTATGTCATAAAAAGTATGACGTCCTTTTCAGTGAAAATGGAAGTAAAATACTTAAAAATGGTATAACCATAGGAAAAGGTGTTTTGAAAAATAACATATACATTATGAAATTAGATAAAACATCTAAAGACAAACTTTGTCTTACCTCTCTAGACGACAACTCAACTCTTTGGCATAGACGCTTAGGTCACGCCAATATGAGACTAATCCAATCTCTATCATCTAAGGAACTAGTTAGGAACCTACCCAAGTTGAAATACGACCAACACTTTTGTGATGCTTGCAAAATTGGGAAACAAGTTCATAATAGCCATAAGGCTAAAAACATGGTGTCCACATCTAGGTGTTTAGAACTATTGCATATAGATTTGTTTGGTCCACCCGCTATACAAAGTTATGGAGGAAACTTCTACACTTTGGTCATAGTAGATGATTATTCAAGATATACTTGGACTAAATTTTTGAAAACTAAAAATGAAGCTTTTGATAAATTTGAAATTCTAAGTAAGAAAATTCAAAATCAAATAGGAAATAGCATTGTGTCAATTAGAACAGACCACCGTCGTGAATTTGACAATGAAATTCAATTTGGAGCTTTTTGTGATGCTAATGGTATAACACATAACTTTTCAGCTCCGCGTACTCCTGAATCAAATGGTGTAGTAGAACGTAAAAACCAAACACTTCAATAAATGAGTAGAACAATGCTAAATGAACAAAACATACCACAAAATTTTTGGTGTAACGCCGTTGACACATCCACCTATATCTTAAATAGAGTTTTAATAAGACTATTCTTGAATAAAACTCCATATGAACTTTATAGAGGCAAAAAGCCTAATTTATGATACTTTAGAGTTTTTGGAATTAAGTGCTTCATTTTAAACACTAAGGATTACTCACCAAATTTGACCCAAAGTCTTATGAAGGTATGTTCCTTGGATACTCACAAAATAGTAAAGCCTATATCGTTTTGAACAAAGAAACCTCAAGAGTCGAGGAATCGTTGAATGTAACATTTGACGAAAGTCCACCTCCCTCTAAGACATCACCCTTGGTAGATGATGACTTAGTTGAAAGTCAAATGGTTGAAAACCAAGAGAATTTAGATAATGACAAAGAAGATGAACCTTTAATTAGTGAAATAGTCAATGTCAAAGAATCTAAATGTTGTCCATTAGATAATGTCGTAGGAGAAATTAATGAAAGAACCTTAAGATCAAAAGTTCAAAATCAAAGTAATTTCTTTTGTTTCATTTCAACCATTGAGCCCAAAAATATAAATGAGGCTATAAAAGATGAATCTTGGGTTATAGCAATGCAAGAAGAATTAAACCAATTTGTTAGAAATGATGTTTGGACATTAGTCCCTCAACCTAAATGTCAAACCATAATTGGAACAAAATGGGTTTTTAGAAATAAAATGGATGAAAATGGTGTAGTGTCTAGAAACAAAGCTAGGCTAGTAGCTCAAGGCTATAATCAACAAGAAGGTATAGACTACGATGAAACATTTGCTCCGGTTGCTAGGCTTGAGTCAATTAGAATACTACTTGCATATGCATGTGCACATGACTTTAAACTTTTTCAAATGGATGTCAAAAGTGCATTTCTTAATGGTTTTATTAATGAGGAAGTGTATGTCGCACAACCTCCCGGCTTTGCCGACTTTGAAAAACCAAATCATGTCTACAAACTTAAAAAAGCTTTATACGGACTTAAGCAAGCACCAAAAGCATGGTATGATCGACTTAAGACATTCCTAGTTGAACATAAGTATACCATGGGACTAGTAGACAACACTCTTTTCACTAAGAAAAAGGGATCACATATTATCATAGTTTAAATATATGTGGATGACATCATATTCGGATCAACTTGTCAAGAGTTATGCGACGATTTCCCAAAAATCATGCATGACGAGTTTGAAATGAGTATGATGGGAGAACTAAACTTTTTCTTAGGACTCCAAATAAAACAATTAGAAGATGGGATATTCTTCAACCAATCTAAGTACATCAAAGATATGCTTAAGAAATTTGTTCTTGAAGATTCCAAACCTATGAAAACTCCTATGTCTTCGGAAACTAAACTCACAAAGGATGAAGAAGGTGAATCCGTAGATAGCACTAAATATAGAGGAATGATTGGTAGTCTACTCTATCTCACGGCCAGTAGACCCGACATTATGTTTAGTGTTTGTCTATGTGCTCGCTTTCAAGAAGATCCTAAAACATCCCATCTTGAAGCCGTAAAACGGATTTTTAGATACATTAAAGGTACTACACACTTAGGATTATGGTATCCCAAAGGAACGGGAATTGAAACCATAGTGTATGCCGACTCAGACCATGTCGGTGACTATGTAGATAGAAAGAGTACAAGTGGTATTTGTACTTTTATTGGGCATTGTCTTACCGCATGGTTCTCAAAGAAACAAACGACTCTAGCAATCTCAACAACCGAAGCCGAGTACGTGTCTGCAGGAAAAGCATGTCAACAAGCACTTTGGATGAAACAAGCTCTCGTCGACTATGGGATTCAACTCAACGACATCCCTATTCTCTGCGACAACAAAGGAGCTATCGACCTTAGCAAGAATCCAGTTCAACATGCTAGAACAAAACACATAGAAATTCGTCATCACTTTCTACGCGACAATGTTCAAAAGGAAACATCTCAACTGAGAAAGTATCCTCAGAAGACAACATTGCCGATATCCTAACAAAACCTCTTAAGAGATAACCATTTAACCTTCTTAGACTTGGTTTAGGATTAATGGAACCTAATGTGTAGTTATAACTTTAGCTCAAATCATAGATTAACCAAACACAACCAAAAACCAAAAACAGTCCCCGCGGAACCCTTCGACAACAAGGACGGAACCAAAAATTTGGTTCCGCCCTATCCGTGGGTTTCTGGGTTGGTTTTTTAATATATTAGACAAACACTCCTTTTTCTCATTACCACAAAACACAAGAAACACAAGATCGACCCATAGCAAACCATTCTCAGAATTTAGGTCATCTCCTTCAACTAATTTGTGCTCTAACTCACATTGTAAGTATCACAACTATATTTACACTTCTAATCTGAGTCTAGGATTTCTATTTCTTGCACAAAATCCAAACTTGGGGATTATGCATATTTTTTATTAATCATGAAGCATATTCACTAAATTACATAACAAATCATGTTTTCCATAGTTAGGAATTGCATCTTGTAGGACATTATCATAATTCACTAAAAACCCCATGAGAAATTTTTTATAAAAATCTTCTCACTATTAGGAAAAATGAGTTTTCACATTGTTCATACAAATAAAAACGTTATGTTTAAAACATCATTTGCATAATGTCTCTTGAATGCTAAAGGAAATACAAAACTAATATGCATTTTCACGTACATTCAATCGAAGCTACATTGAATTAGGAGCATTTGAGTTATCTCTTATTTTTGTTATAAAATTTGCTAAATGAAATTTTCATGCATTAAAAAGAGTCGAGATAACCGCACCTCCACATTGTCCCCATGTAGGCACACACTAGAACATCATATCTAAACTTTTGTTAGTTTTAACTAAAGTATGTAATTTTTGTATTTAGGATCAAACATGCCTCCCGCAACATTCTATGATAACAAGGACACCCTTAACTACCTCCCAAAACACCATAAGACTAAGGGACTTACAACCGAACAAGTAAAGATATTTAATGCCTTAGAAAAGAGATATGTCCATGAGGGTAGAACCGTAAACCCTTCCTTTCTAGAAGGAACAATTATTCACCAACAACTAGCTGCCATTCAATTTGATTATCTCTTGGACATTGACGAACCAATATGTCCTAGATTTATACTAGAGTTTTATGCTAGTGTTGTTCTTAGCTCTAATGATTATGGTCTTATCTTCATTCATTTCAACGTCAATCAATCCCAATTCAACATTCCCTTGAACCAATTTGCGGAAGTCCTTGGAATTTCGGGTTAAGGTACTTGTCTTTATTCGAACAAATGGTCCTTGTCAATCCTTGATTCTATTATCGATCGTATGCCTCCATACGACACTCTTTTGACACCAAAAGAGATTATCCATGACCATCTCTTCCTCACTAGAACTTCTCACACTTGGATAACCCGACAAGGCAATGAGGTCGATCGAGACCCGTTTGGCATGAAGCTAAACAAACTTAAGCCACAATTTAAGAAATGGGAAGAAATTCTTTGGGTAAACGTCTTGTGCACCATAGGGAATAGAGACCACATCAATGCAAGCCTTTGCTACATGCTTTATTGCATGTCAACTCATCAATCTTTCAACCTTGCTTATTATTTGGCCAAAAGGATGGCTGACATACCAGTGTAAGGAACCACCGCTATGCCATACGGGATGCTTCTCACCCGTCTATTTTGAGCATTATGCTAGAGGTTTTTGCCCTGATTACTCCCTCATTCCTCACACATTTGTACCCTTGAGTGACAAGAGAGTAGCCAAATTGAAAGGAAAACTTCCTCATCCACCAACCTCCTCATCATCATCATCCATGAGCGAGGATGATGGACTTCCAAACTCTAGGCTTCCACCTCAAGAATATATGAACCAACTTCCACCCATTGAACAACAAACTGAAGAGTTCAAGCAAATGAGAGGGATGTTCAAGAACATCGGGCGTTGGTTAATGAAGATCAACAAGAAACTTGACAAGCAGTGAGAGGTTAATGAGTGTTTGGTACAATCGGTTTTAAACAATGATGTGATGATAATTTATGATTGTAGGATATTAACTTATCGTTGAACAACTATGAAAACTAACGTGATCATGCAGGGCGATAACATTTAGATGTTATCAATTTTCCATGCTTAAGCCACTGTTTGGCTTAATTTCTATTATTAGTAAGTTCATTATCCTCAATTTGATCTATATGCTTACATGTGTTAATACATGTGTTTTTGTTATTAATCAATCACAACTAATTAATTACACATATTTTAGGAAAATTTTTGGGATTTGAAAGGGTTTCAGGCTTTCAAAAATGCCCACTGTCTCCATTTTTTTATCGGCGGATATGGCGGAACCAAAAATATGGTTCCGTCTGTCTAATTTTTTGGTGCCGCGAAATTTCAACCAACGGATCAGGCGGAACCAAACACAGGGATCCGCCTGTGTAGTCGTTTGGTTACGCGGATCAACAGTCATATTTTTAAATTTTTGTTTAATCCAACACTTTAGATCATTGATTCTTGTTATTAGGATTCCTTTACTGATATTCCATCACATTAGGATCATCTTAGCAACCTTAGACAAATAGGAATTCAATTTCCCACCAAAAATTGAAAATTCAAAAATCCACTCAAGTTACCTTTCTCCAACAAGCAAGGATCCCTCAAAATAGTTCCTTGCAATCCGTGGATCAATCACATCATTAGATTTCTCACTCACAACTATGCATTTACTGCATATCTTCTTCATCTCACTCAACTCCATCTCATTGGATTGACTTTGATGATTTGATATGCTTCTCTTCCACTTCCAAATTATTGTAAACCACCATCTTTGTATGGATCAACATCACATCCAAACACACTCTTCCATAAATCTTGGAGTCTATAAATTGGAACCTTTAGGATCAACAATTCTTA
Organism: Artemisia tridentata subsp. tridentata; assembly: GCA_021014915.2. Taxonomy (NCBI): domain Eukaryota; kingdom Viridiplantae; phylum Streptophyta; class Magnoliopsida; order Asterales; family Asteraceae; genus Artemisia; species Artemisia tridentata. Next base: position 313,500,540 of record CP139507.1, read on the forward strand.
CATCTTCACCATCACTTCTAGTAGCATTTTCTGCATATCTCAACCTTTCTCTCCACAATGCCTAAGTCAAACAACTCCTCAACATCTAGACCACACAGAAGAACAGCAAGAATGAGTGTTAGACCATGCTGTTTTGTTAATATCAACTCTTCATCCTTATAATCATCACCTTTGAACATCTCATCTCCAATTGCTAATGAGAACTTCCTAACCTTGTCAACTCCAACACCACCCCATATAATCATCACCACTCCACCACCTACCAAAACACCAGTGGCTACCACACCACCACCCGCACCATCTCAAGTGACAAGATCACCATCACCTCCTCATTCAACTAAACTACAACCCATAGAGTTGTTTGCAACTCCACCAACCTCACCACACCCTTATTTAGAAACCTTGGAAGACCTTCCACCTAGATCTACCAATCCACCACCAATGCCTTTTGAGGCTCAACCTTCACAACAAGAACCACTACTTTTCCATCCCATCTATAGGGACATCCATGGTCCTCTTTACCGTGATCAAGCTCCACCACAACAACCTCAACCTCAACCTTTCTCACCAACATCCACCCTTCAAGCCATTGATGAGTCAATGTGGATTAATCAACCACAAACTCAAGGCGAAATTAATGAGGAACTTGATCGCCTCTACGCCTTTTCAAACATGGTGGATTCCCACCTAAATGAAGCAATGGATCTACAATCCACATTGCTAGCATCCATCATGTCTCCAACTTATGTTCCACTACCTCCACCATCAAACCACCAAACAACACCACCACCACCAACAAACGAACCAAACATTCCACCAAACTTCCCTCGCCATGGTTGCTCCATGTGTGAGCGAACCGCCCATCTCACTCAAAGAACCAACATTTTGGTTCATGAGTTGAAAAATGAGATGAGGTTTATCTTGAACCATATTCTTGAGCTCCTCAACGCTCTCTCGCACCCACCACAATAGATGCTAGGAGCTTCTTTATCTTAGGATTGTTTTTCTTTTATAGGATTATTAGGACTCTTATTTTTCTTTCTAAATTAGTTTCCTTTTTATTTCTTTTGTAACATCTCAATTTGTGACTTTTGTCACAAATAATTTTTCAATGAAAGATGTTTGTTAATGCTTGTGTGTGATCACTTATTGTGCATTATATTTGTTTGGTTTGAACTATTGTGCTTGGATTGAACTATCATACTTGGTTAAATGGGTTGAACTATTATTCTTGGTTGAACCTTTGTGGTGTAGCTCTCATTACTCATGCATCATATTACTTGGTTGGCTTGAACCATTTACAACTAACATTTGTTTTGTAGCATTCTTCATCCTTGCGTCATATACGTTGGTACCCTAGCAACGGGGAGTATTGATCAAAGGGGAGCTAATCATGCACTAACCTTTATTTTTGTAGATTTCTTCATTCAAGCATCATATACTTGGCACTCCAATTAGGGGGAGTATTTTCCAAGGGGGAGCTATTAAGCACTCAAAATCCATGTCTCATCATACTTGGCACTCCAATTAGGGGGAGTCATAACCAAGGGCCATGCACTACATTCCGCTATGCATTTCCTCTTTTTGTTTCGACAAAAAGGGGGAGATAATATTAAACTCATACATTACATGTTTTATACAATTTAAAATGCCTTAAATGATTTTAAAATTTTTGCATAAAACAAGTTTAATCTATATTTTTAAAAGACTTTCACTCTATTTATTTAATTGCTTAAAAATAAACTTTATGTTTTGTCATCAACAAAAAGGGGGAGATTGTTAATACAAATATCGTCTAAAAAACGTTATTTATATTTTACGATCTTTGCTATATTTTGTTAATGACAATTATAAACTTTATCTTTAGCAAAGCATAAATATAAGTTAAGTCTTTTACATATATAGTTATAAGCTTTTAAAACTCATAACATGCTACATAAATGATCACTAGTACATACATGCTACATTCATAAGTTGCATACATTTACATTTAAATATTACATTTTATTTCCAAATATGGAATATGTACAATGAAATCATTGCATACATCACATTGATATATTTAGGATATCTTGAAGATCTTAAGAATATCTTGGTTAGATCTTCACACAAAGAATTGGATATGAAAATATCTTGGTTAGATTTGGAAAAGATTTTGGAGATTTGCTGTCAGGGACCCGCGGATCCAAATGGCATAACAGACGGATCCCTAAAATTGGATCCGTCCCATCCGTGGTTTGCATTTGCAGTTTGCCTATAAATAGCAAGCCACTCATTCATGCTTTCTCATCACTTATAAGCATAAACAACATTATACATTCTTTCATTCATTACTAACCCATTCATATTACATATTTCATTCTTAGTGATCTTTCTTTTGTAGCAAAGAGATCAAAGCATCAGAAGCTTCAACTAAGCGTTGCAAGACTTGTTAGATTAGTCATAGTGTGAATTTTTTGTTTTTCACACATCATTGTTGTACCAATCATTCATATACCTCAGTAGTGATCGGTTAGTATTTTAGTCCTTAAAATACATAGAGTAACGGGAGTGGTTGTGCCCTTGTAAAAGAACTCGGTATCTAGCTTTGTACCGGAAAAAGTGTAAGCGACGTGTGTAAATGTTTTATCCGCCTAGAAGGGAGCTTGTTTTTTAGTGAAGAAAAACTTTCGAGTTAGAGGATCGAGGAGTGGAGTAGGTCAAGGAAGAGAGTCCTTGTAGACCGAACCACTATAAACATCCGTGTTGTGGTTTGATTGTTTCTTTCTCTACTTACTTGTTATATATTGTTTATTGTTTGCATAACTTGAAATCACGTTAAGTATTCAAAGCAAAATACTTTTAAAATAGTAAAACTATTCAACCCCCTTCTAGTTTTCCACAAATGACTATCATTATTAGGGTATTGATTTCTTGTATCTATAACATGAAACACATAAATGGATGAAAAGGAGGCTCATTATACAACGAACGACTCACACACTTGGTGTGTATGAACAAACACCACCCAACAACAATTTACCAATAATGTGGGTCCTCCTATAAGATCACCCCACAATTACAAAAATTCTTATAAAAACACCTCAGTTGTTGATGTACGGTTTGCAAATCAAGCTTTACAATCCTCTAGACAGTGTACCTAGCCGTTGTAGTGTATTACAGACAAGTTTGAAGGGATTAATCGTTCTTTAGGGGAATAGTGAGATAGGTTCGTAGAGTATGACGAAATGATCTAAACGAGATAAGGATGATTATTTTGGTATTTTTGTGTTTTGATCAAAAGCAAGTCAATTATCGGAGTTTAGAGAGATTTGATTTTAAACTAATATTAACCTGAAGAAAAGTAATAAAATGCAAGGAAGGTAAATTTTCGTGTAAACTTATAAATGGGAAAAACGTATTTATCTAGGGTGTTTTACTCCTTATCATTAACTACCTATATCTATTGAATTTGTGATGTTTTAATTGGTGGTCATGGGGGATATTCCTAAATAAGTGCATTGCCTTGGTCCAGCTCATACATCCTATAATAACTAGCCTAGTTCCTTAGTCTAGCTCTTATCATGCATTAATTATCTAGCATGTTAATGTGACATAGTCCAACACAACTCTACGTCACATTATATTGAACATAAACTAATCAAAGAACCCTAGGCGACTCAACAATGCCAATAATCTAAGCAATTCTAAGGTTTATGTGGTTTCTTAGTCCGACAGTAAACAGTTGTCACAAATTATCACTATTGGAGATATAATCTACTCTCAAGCAATAAATAATCACATTACCAATAAGAAATCATTACGTACAACTAATCAATAACAAGTTTTATGCAATCCTAGATAAACACTATAAGATTTAGCCTAGCATACCATACGAAGAACAAGTAAAAGAAATAATCACACAAACTATGATCAACATAATTGAATGATTAATGAATAAACTTATCTTAATGTTATACGTGAATTATATTGAAGAAAATGATTGAAAATAACATAACATTCGGCTAGGGCTTGTGTACCTAAGTTTGCACATGAACTATGAAAAATTACAAGACTGAGGAGGTGTAATTTTAAACGTTTTTAAGGGGTCATTTAGCCTCTAAATCCATACATATTTGACCATTTATTGCCCTAAATCATTTCTATTTGAGTTTTAGGTACTTGGGAAGCAAATGCTAGAAAATGGTACATTTTGGGCTCGATTAGACACGAAAACGAAGAAAACGACAACATCGGAAAAAACGTTACAAGAAAGGAGTTGTGACGACGTCACAGGCACTAAGTGACGCCATGACTTGAAGAACTCGAAGATCTTGAAGTTTTAAAAATTACAAGTGACGACTCAGGCGATGGTGACGACCTCGAGCTGACGGTGTCATGACCAAAATACTGAAGGGCGACGGCGTCACAAACCCCAACCTGACGTGTCGGTACAAAAAGCGAAACCCTAACTCGTGGCGAGCTGACGGCGTCACATCTAACAAGTGACGCCACCAGAGTTTTAAATCTATATATATTCTCGTATTATTTTCATTGTAAAGTATGCAACTTCGAGATAACCTAGAAGTCCAAACTTAGGGCGATTTACATAAATTTTTTCAGGCCTTTTGGCCCTAAGACTTCGTATGTATTAAAGAGATGAGCTATTTAATTAATCATTCAATTATGTTTACGTTTGATTGTTTGATTTCTTTATTTTTTTTTCTTTTCATTACTATGTTAGGCTAAATTTAACAGTATTTGCTTAGTATTGCATGAAACATAGTTATTGATTATTGTGTGTCGTCTCTTATTGATTAGTTGATTTTGCGTTAGGAGTAGGAAAACTGGCTAGGTCAAATTATACTAGCTTGAACATCTGACTAAACGCGTAGTTATTATATTAACTTGATGTTCATTGTATTTAATGCGTGAATTGTGTTTGCATCGTGGAAATTGAGAACTTAAAAGGGCATTCTTAGGCACCGCTCAAGTAGAACATAATTCATAGGAGTTAGGGAGTAACCAACCCTCGACTAAGATTAAGGAATACAACGTTCTAATTAGACAAGGATGCGACAATTTGACTAATCAATAAAAGATAACCATAGAGTAATGAAGTTCTAAGTAAATACACTTTACCCATATAAGAGATTTCACTAAGAGTTCAGGGTTACAACATCCTAACTAAAAGCCCAGGCCTACACGAACCTGGTAAACACAAAATAATAAATTGACAAACTTTTAGTTTCATTATAAAATCGGGGTAAACCACCCTATTACAAAACCGAGGACTATACATGCCTGGTACACGATACAAAACAATACTACTACATCACGGATTACAAAAAACTGGCTACAAGTTTCACAATAGCTAATAAGCGACCTGACAAGTTCAGGCTCCAACCTATTTAAAACTAGGACAATGCTCCACTCTTTGGCCGATTCAAAGGCAACAAGGCCCGAAACTAAGCCAAAGAGTGCAATACTAACAAGTAGGTCATCCCACCAGGCTTCAAATTAAAACTTTTTGAAGTCGGGGTGACCGAAGTTCACGAGTAACATCTACCCAGGCCACGAACAAATCGAAAGGGGGGAGTGATGACTCCACCGACGCAGCCAAATTCATTTGGGCGGCACTCGCCACTTCACTCCCACCAATCACGGCCTAAGATGGTTATGTTATACGCCTCTGAGCATGCGGTGTAACGTCCCGACTGCGCATTAGGGCAACAAAGCACACCTGATATGTCGAGAAAAGAGGATCCCTAAAGAAGGCCACGGCTCCCGTAGCCTCACCATTATGCCCATGGGAGACCTTTAAATGTCACATTCATCGACACTGTACAGACATCACCGGCTACGAAATGTCCTATTATGGCACACGAACATACGCTATGACATTTAAGTCTCACACAGAATTAAACATGACCGCTTGAACCATACGATGTTACATTTAAGTTTCTCATAAGGACGACCAGATCACCCTGATAGGACTTGAAGGAGATAGAAAGTCAGACGCAAGACTCTCCGCACCTTCCATCCCAACAATCACTTGCAAAACTCCAACGGGATCAATATGCACCCACAGGATGGCAAAGTTAGACAAGGATGGAAGAGGAGAAAGTATCCCCATATCCAACCCTCATACACGAGTAAAGGATCCCAGACCCCAAACGTCTTTGCCATCGAAACGACAACTCTTCACTCACACCACAAAAACCGAAGGAAGACAAAATACCCTTCATAAATAATACAATGAAAAGCCTACGAAAAAACCTTTTTAAAAGAAGTTTTTAGGGTTTGGGAATAATGTGGAAAAATGGGATAAAAGAGACTTTAATTGGTGCAAGTTATAACCTCCCCACCTTTTTAGCCCTATTTATAGGCAAAGAAAACGAATCGGTGAGTTACACTTAACAAACGCCCACTGGGTCATAACACATTTAATAAAGAGCGTAGTAAACACCCTACAAGGTGCGAGTTCCGCTGACGTCAACACATACGTTAGGTACAGTCGAGAAGAGATGTTATACACACGATCAAAAAATGTTAGGATGAATCCGTCTACAATCTCAAAGGCAATAAAGACACGTTAAATCCCAAAGATAGCGAATAAATCCGAAGCAAGATATTCCTACACTTCCCCATGAAAACATCAAGTACATACATTTCCCAATTTAGCTTACAACCCTGATCAAGGTAAAAAGCCTGCATCTAGTTATCATCACAAAAGACAAACGTGAACATCAGCCTCGCAACAAAGGGCATGGGAACGAACCCTGGTAGCACAAGCACGAACCGGGGGGACTCAGGTACAAAAAAGTCCAGCATCACATCATAGTGCATGATCTAATACTAGACCTGGGGGGGGGACTTGATAGTGTATCAATATTAATAGCCCAAGCCCATTAATTAACGCTCGGATCAAGCCCATCACCAAGGCCCAATCAACGCTTGATAAAGGTCCGACTTAAATCCCATGCCACGTAGAGCCTGGAAAGACCTCTCAAGCCTGGCTGAATAAAGACAAATCATCTGCTCCCTAACTGTCACTAGCGGTTAAGATGTACATCTGACATTGCACAGTGCGGAAGCACGACAAGCACCACTATGAGCTAAAGGACGAATGCCATATATCCTCATTGTTTGCTCTCGGAGGATCAACACTTGGCACCCTGGAAGCCATTGATCACTCCCGAAGGATTCATCTCTAAACCCTATAAGGCTCTCTAGAAAAAGAGGGCAACACACAACATCACACAAGTTTTCGCACACTTGGACAAAAGCTGCCTCACAGCAGTGTAGTATGGTTTTTGTTTAAGTGTTACCCGAGCTTCTTGATCTATATTAATCTCATCGGGTCCTTATTGTTTAACACGGGAAACCAAACAACAAAACAATTCACATCTCATCTCTAAACCGATTTACATACCATACGTAAACAGCCATAATGATATTCAATTAATTGTTCAAGATTTCTATTCAAATTCCTAATTACATTAATTAACATTTAGTTAAATGTGCTACAAATAAGGGAACATAAAATCATCTAACAATTAAATATCAAATCATCCAATTATGACAAAATCATTTATTTAAATTTCATATCAACAATAATTAATTTAAATAAATATGATTCTATAAACTTATTATTAACAATAATACATGAAATCTTCATGCTTATTTCTAATCAAGAATTAAAAAAATAAGCACTTATAACATGTTAAAATAAATATCAATTAAATTTAACATATTATTACACGTATATACTTAATAGCCTTATATATATAAATGTATACACACTTTTATACATTTTTGATTTAATTTAAATTACAACTAATTCAAATTCAAAACAATTTAACTTTTAATAATAAATCACACATTTATATCAAAAGTCTTTCCATGTTTAAAATCATTAAACACAATTAATAAAATTTCAAACGCAAATCAATTCACATTAATGTCATTGAGTCATTTTTTTTAAGAAAGGAAACATTTATTGAAGGAACCAAACAAAGAACAAAATACAAAAGAAATGGTATCCCACCTTCTTAACAAGAAAATTAAAAAGGATAGGACCCAAATGAAAAAATTGCACCATAATGTGTAGCTACGAACCAAAAAAAAAATGAAGAAAGACAAAGGACAATTGACTAGGCTAGACACAAACAAGACAACTTCCCACCATTCCATGGACCACTGACAATAACCAATGACCATGAAGGACATAGAGTCGGGCCAAACAATAGTGACACAATTGGATAGTACATAGACATTAAACTTAATCATACAAAACACTTGCAACAGCCACAAACAATACTAGCAGCATGTTTGCAGCAGACTAACTAAACTAAGCTGTAACACATGCATGTTTGCAGCAGACACTGAGACTCAATCCCAACTTATATCAGTAGACATATTTGCAGCAGACAATGGAACTCAATCACAACTTATAAACTTATGTAGCCGAATCTTAAGAGGTTCCCAAAGCCATTGTTGCCAATCTATCTTTTTATATTTGTTTGATCTTCTCACAATCCATTCGAAGCTTTTAAGTTGAATCTCTTGAACAATTTTATTTGTACTTCAAACTTTTTTACCAAACACACGAGCATTTCGTTCTTTCCACATGAAGTACCTGATTGACCATATAACCGCTTGCCAAACGCGAGAGAGGTAGACGGGCACATTAACATTTTCGTTTGATGAGAAGAATTCATCAATAGAGAAAACATTAACAGTTTATAATTAACATTTAATTAAAACAAATATATTGTAGGTTGGAATAATCTGATCCCATGGTTCACAAGTAAATACTGCTGCGTTCAAGAGTTGGTGTGGATGTGGTTGAGGATTCAAAAGATTTGGATTAACAACATTAAGGAATTGTTCATATTCGTGATTAATACTGCTATTCTATCTCGTTAGTACTGCTGGGTTTTTGTTGCTACTGTTCGAAGTCACAGTTAGTACTGCTCGATGTTATAAGTTAGTACTGCTCTCATATTTTAGTACTACTGTTTGTTATGTGCTCGTTCTATTTTATGCTTCTAACCCTAAATTAATACTGCTACATGTTCATCAACACATGTTAGTGCTGCTCGTTGAATACAAGAAGGGTTTCGAAGGATCTTATTTTCAAGTAACATTGTGTATGGTTTGCGGATTACAGATATGGTATTCGTTATTAAATGATTATTTTACTTATTCTGAATTTCAAGTAAGCATTTAAAGGGCTAGTAGTACATGGATTTGGTTTTATACGAGGTATGGAGATAACACACACAAAAGTTTGGTTTTTGGATTACATGTTCTTAAAAGTTTAGAAGGCTCGTATTTGTTCTAATTGGAATAATTGATTACGAAGAAGGTTGATTATCACTTATTTGAAGGTGAAGTGGAGTTTCTTGGATGCGTGTTCTTATCATATCTTAAAAGGATTCTTGCACCTTTTGAAGATAACTTGTTCGCGCTTTAACGTTGTGACAATGACTTGTCAAAATCTAGCAATAGGGATTTGCTATCACTTAAAGGAGTTACATTGTAGTGCTCAGTGTCTCATTGAAGATGAGGATTTTGTCAAGAGGTTGCGGTCTACTTATATATTTGGTTTTTAGTATAAGTTCAAAGTCACGTGGATAATACAAGACATAAGACACAAGTTTGAGTTGTTTTACTTCATCATCAAGTTCGTTATACTTAGTTTTCTTCAACGGTAATCATTACAAGAAGCCTACAGAATTGGAGATTCAAGAAATGGTTAACACATGGATTTCAGGGGAAGCATATTCTAAATTGTTTAATCAATTACATGCACCATTTGAGGGGAAGGTTTTTACAACTGCTATATCGTTATTACTACTGCTGGTTTAAGTTTCTATTGTCTTGAGTTCATTTTTTGTAAGCGTTTTGGTGTTCTTCATGGAGGGTAATTCGAGACATTGGAAGGCTGGATTGGAAGTGTGATATTGGTTGGTGGTTGTCAAAATCAAAGTTGCATCTACTTAACGTCTCCTAGTGGATAATACGAAAAGGGGAAGAAGTACATTGAAGTTTTGCAACTTGAAGATCCTTGATGGTACAAGTTATGTAAATTCACGAGTTGAGCTTAAGGGCAAGATTGTTTCATTCATGGAAGATCTAGAAGAATGTTTTGTAATTATCAACTAGGGGAAGATTGTTGGGTTTTATATTGAGTTGATAAATACAAAACAATAAAAGAAGAATGAAGCAAGATGAAACTACAAGGACTTGAAAGATAAAGAATAAAAGTTAGGAAGATTTGTTTCCTAATAAAGTTGGGAGTCTTTGTAAATCCTAATATCTCTCTATATAAAGAGATTAAGGGAGTGAGTTTTTAATGTGTGTTTCAGTCATGTGTTAGGAAAACACCACCGATTCCACCACTTGGGATCGGTTCAACACTGCAAGATCAATATTATTGATCCTTGTTATAGTTAGGTAACACGTTCTATTGCGATTGATTAGAATTGTAGTGTGTATTTGTAAAACCTTATTAATAACAAAGTGTTTTGATTATTCCGCTGTGCATATTGTTTATCTTTGTTATTATATATCATAGTTGAGTCTAAACGATTCTTATCAAAGAAACTCCTCATCATCAACACCAATATGTGGTTTTTCGTTGTCTTGTTGAATAAAAGTGGGACCCGTATGACCTTGTGGCCATTTAGATCTAATAGCCGGTAAAACTTTCTCGATTAACCATGACCTTGTTATCTCTTTAGTCACCGATAAAATAGGTTTGGTCTCCATTGTCCCCGCAACACGATTTTTACTTGAACGCTTTGTCGGTTCTAAAGTTGTTAGTGAAAAGATACCTATCTTTCCGGAAAATATTTCATTGCCCAACGTATCAAATATTGGTCTTGCAATAAACATGACTTTTGTGATAAACTTTTTGGATTTGCATGTTTTTAACGGCTCTTCCTCACCGGGTACAAGGTAATAGCGCTTAGACGGTCTTGACATGTAAAACCATTTTTTATCAATGTAAACAAAACTCTAACATTGTTTTTTATTTTTGTTAGTGAGACTAGGCTTGATTGTATTTGTGCGCGGTTTTAGTGCACCTTCCTTAATTCGTCTATGCAAAATTGATTTCGGAACATTTAATGAATTTGCATTCATTCGACAGCTTAATGGAACTTCTAAAACTTGAGACAAATTGATTTCTACCCTCTTTCGTCCAACCACATTAATCTTTTTTGAAGATACATCAACCATAGATCCATCATAACTTGACATGTAGCATGATACCAAATGCGACTTACGGTCTTCTTAGATACAGAGAATCCATCCGCTACCTTTTTTATTGTTCCTCTTTTTAATTCTCCGTTGAAACTTTCTTGCAATAAAGATTGTCAGATTTCATAGCGTTTAGAATTACTCTGAAGTGTTTAACTGTCATTGCATGAATTTGTTGACAACTCCATCTTCAAAAATGACTTGGTGGAAATTTATGTACTGTATATGTTAGCAATTAATTTATGTTAATTGAGAAGTGATGGTCATTTGTTAACTAGAACTAAAATGTCATGTGTAATATGTATTATATCTAGTGGGCTAGTAGTATTAGTATAGTTTGTAGTCCAAGTGTATATGCGTAATACATATACTAGCCCACATCATGGTCCAAGTTAAAGCCCATCCAAAGCCTTTTGGTTGGCTGTCGACATATAAAGCACACACACTCTCATTATCTAGTTGTTGGTGTATCTCACAAGTGGAAGAGAGTGTGTGTGTGTTTTCCTTTAGTCTTTGTATTATTTCCTTTCAAAAGTTAATAATCATTCGACTAGCATTTTACCATACGATCCACCACTTTTCTACTTGTTCTTTATATGTGTTTGTGAGTTTCATCTAGCCTTGTCGTGTGTTGTGTGATAAAGAGGAGAAAGCTTCGGCTCATTCCAAGTGAAGTTCGGTCTTAACTGTATATTTTTTTAAGTTCATATAAATTGGGTTTTATCTAAAGCCATTAGGAGGGAGACACTTTATTTTTTTAAAGAATGGGTGGGAAAATATTTCAAGAATATGAAGGGAAGAACATTGAACAAATTGTTGGCAATGTTTTTTTGGTGACTTTGTACAAGTACACTGTCAAACAAATACTCCAACCTTTTGCCTCCAATAATTCGTCAAAAAAAAAAGTAAAAGTACTAAAAATATGGGTACAAGGTAAGATGTATGAATATTTCATGCAAGGTTGCAAAAATCGCGAATCGATAATTGGGCGGTCGACCACCTTGTACTTTGTAATCGGTCTAGGCGGGATTAATCGGATTGACATTACTGACAAATTTTAGTTATTTCCGGCAAGTTTTGTGTATTTTCGGTGAGTTTTAGGTATTTACGGCAAGGTATTTTCTAAAAAACAACTTGTAATAGACTTAAACAGTTACTATAAGTGATCAAAATAAGTTTACAGTGAGTTTTGGGTACTTCCGGAAAAATTTATAGGTTTCCGGCAAGTTTGACCACCATTGACCGCCGTTGACCACAGTTAACCTATTTGTTTGACCCAGTTACATAAATCGGCAAGGTCGGTGGCCTTGTAGCACCTAATCGGCGATTAATCGGCCTTGTAGACTTTTTTTTTGCAACACTGATTTCATGATAGAAACTAAATACTACTTTTTGACATTTCCAATAGTTTCAAATAAATTGGGGGTAAAAGTGTCATTTATCTCATAATCTTAAAACTTTGTTATAACTCATTGTGGACAAGTAAAATGGGACAGAGGGAGTACCAAATTAATCTATGTTATCATTATCATAATTACCAATATACGTAATCACAAAAATTTGTCCAAACAAACATTTTGGTCACATAAGTCACGGCTCAAAATGATGAACAAGAAAAATGAATATTCAATCCACAACGATTTCATAGTTCATCTTGTAACATAATGACAATTAACATATTGTAATCCAACCTAAGCTCGTGATACCACTAATATATATCAAGATCATTTCATGTATATTAAGGTGAACTATGCATTCATATATACATATTTCGACATACATATAAACAAAACCCTAGGTATTTTGTATCACTATGTTTGTGTCTATTTTTGCTTAATCTTTACTTACTAAAGTCCTTGCGGTTTATTTCGTAAGTTATTATATTTATGTACCTAATATGAGAATTATTGTAACAAATTGGTGGAAGGGAACCCTATGATATTTTGGAGTAGTTGAGTTGATGAAAAACTAGTTTAGGTGATGAAATATACACTTTGTAACCCCGCTGTCCCGAAACAGTAAAAGCACCTAAATGAGTTTGATATTGTTGACATTAGAATAAAGAAATAGAAACTAGACACTATAAGCTAAACGTGGTCACTTGAACCACTAAAAACGGGCGTAAAACAAAAAGGTTACACTATTTTAAGTTACGACAAAAAATATAGTTTTTACTAGGAAACTACACTATTAGGTGAAATGTTTTTTTATAAACTTTAAAATGGTTTTCAGAACATTATAAGCGAGCTAGGTAAAATTGGTAAAGTAAGAAATTACAAATGAGTCATGTCGAATTTTCGCTAGAAATATAATACTTAGGTTATTTTCTAAAAGCGACGATATAAAAACTAAACGGTCTAACTAGACTTTTATAAACGGTAAAAATGATAATTTCTTATAAAACGCTAAATAGACGAAACTAGACTTTCATAAGTAGTAAAGCGATTATTATCGTCAAAACCCGATAAAATGACAAAACCCGACAAAGAGACGAAACCCGACAAAATGATGAAACCTGACAAAAGGACGAAACCCGACAAAAGGACGAAATCTTTTTTAAACTATAAAAGAGTATTATTTTAAATACTTAAGATAAAAACGAGACTATTTTTATTACGTGACTATTTAAACTAGTAAACACGGGAACATTTATTAAAGTGTCGAAACTTATATATTTACATAACTTGACGTAAAATGATTTTTACTTATAAAGCTAAAGCACAAACATGTCATGGTGATACAAAGTCTAGGAACACTTCTACACTTATTGCATTTCATATAGTGTATACTAAGTTGAACCATATTTACTTAGGTCGCGTGTCGGAGCCGTTACCTATTATACCTTGACTTACCTTCCCGGATTTCTACTTGACTAAGGTGAGTTTATAGCTCCATTTTTAATCTTTTTTAATACTTGTTTTACGAACTTGGGGTGAGAACATGCTTGTTTTAATTTGGACCAAATTACTATATTAAACTATTACGTGTTAGCCTAAGCACTGTAACCCACTATGCCCATTATCATGAACCGTTAGTTCCTGTGGGAAGCATGAGTGCTATAGATAGATCTATCGGGGTGACTCCCCTGTTCGGTTTGATCATATAGGAAAACGAACGTATACCATGTTGAAACTTAAGTGTCGAGGTTTAGACACTTACCGGGCCTTTATATCGTATGTGTATCTTGCATACCCCACTGTCGTAGCTTCGGTGTCATGAACTTAGTGCTAACGTAATGCTATTTTTGTATGACATTATATGTGTTGTAAAGTTCATATGCCTGAAACATAGTGATCTACTTAATTGTATTTTTTTAAACCTATGAACTTACCAGCGTTATGCTGACGTTTAAGCATGTGTTTCTCAGGTTGTTGATTTCCTGCTTGGTTATATCATGAGGCATGGCATCTAGTCATTTGCATTTCAAGAAGTGTATTTACACAAACAATTATGACTTGTATTGAAAACTATCTTTCTATTTGAGACCATGTAATGTAATGACTTAACAATGATGTAAACTTATTTTATTAAATCAAATGTTTCTGTTAAGAACGATTCATGTAGGTCGCTCTCTATACTGTGTATCTTATTCCATGACGTCACACCACTGGTTAACCATTCCGCTGCGCAGATTTGGGGGTGTTACATAAAACAAGCCTAAGCCCAACGAAACCCCATAGGGGCGACCGAAACTTATGAGCCATATGGGCTCTCCATATGGTTCTTGGTTAAGCCCATTACTTATTTAATTAGTCCAACTCATTAAGCCCAATCACATTTTCGTTTAGTTAGATCATTTATGCATTTATAATAAATATATAAAACTGAAGTCTCGCGTTATTGTGTGTGGCCCCATGGTCATGGGCGGAGCTACAGGGGGCACGGTGGGCAAGTGCCCCCTCACCCAAAAAAATTGTAGTGTAAATTTTTTGAGTATTTGAGATATTTTTGT
The DNA here is from genome assembly GCA_021014915.2 of Artemisia tridentata subsp. tridentata. Lineage (NCBI taxonomy): Eukaryota > Viridiplantae > Streptophyta > Magnoliopsida > Asterales > Asteraceae > Artemisia > Artemisia tridentata. The sequence continues at coordinate 313,515,742 of CP139507.1, forward strand.
AATTTGCCCCTCTTTAGAAAGTGTTTTGCCTTGTCTAAACTGAAATCCAGAACAGTTATAAGGCAGTTTTTAAAATGCAAGGTCGATTTTATTTTATTGAAATGATGAAGATGACAACCATTAAAGATGAATATAGTATAGAGATACATATGAAGAAGAATGAAGAAAAAAGAGTGAAAGTACCTTTGTTTTGTTGGGTAGTGCAATCACTTGGGTTATAAAAACAAAAGAGAAGTTTTACTTTTTTAAGTATTTTTTTTTTACTATATTTTTGTTTTTTCTTCTTTGTAAATTATTTTATTTATTTCTTTCTTTGTAAATAAGGTTCTTCAATTAAAATTAATAAATTATTGCTGGAAATTTTTACTTTTAACAAACTAATTGGTTGTACTTCGTTGCGACAACCTTTTTTTTTCTTTTTTTTTTTCGTAGTGGTGTTAAATTTTTTTTTTGCCCCCTCCCCCCTCGAGATTTTTTCTGGCTTCCCCCCTGCCCATGGTCTCACACTCTCACATATTAATGGAAATAATTAATTATGTTGTATCATGCACATAATCCTACAAACGAGATATATTGGTAAAACCTAACCTCTAGTCACGCATAAAACACAAAAAACATTAATCAACAACCATAATCAGCATTTATCTTAACTAATCAGTAAATTACACTAATAATGTTTCACCAACAGTAAAAACCAACAAATAATCACAAGTAACTTCACTATAAAAACCGTACCTTAAGTTATATTTTCAATAGGAGGTTGAATCGATTCGCTTTAAGCTGTGATTTTTTGCCGGAATCGACTTCGAAATGTTAGATCCTTCCACTTTGATGTGATTTAACATCTTACACGGTTAAATTTTGATTTAGGCTAGGTTTCTTAATCCCACGTGTGTGTGCGTGTTTTGTGGTCTTTTTGTGCATGTTTGACTAATGAGAGAATGAAAGGTTAAATGGAGTGGTTGGGGGTGTTTATTGGTTGGTGAAATGAGAATTTATCCCATATGATTTAATTAGCTTATTGTCTCTTGTTTCCTAATATGGGGCACTAGATTATATTAGATGGATGATGAGGATTAACCCCTTTTTATATGTTTTTAAAGGTCTCTAAAATAATTAATCTCATTATAACTAAAGTATAAAGATGGAATACTATTCACCATAGACTTATAGGCCCGTTTGGTGTTGGAAGCCCAAACCCGGAAAAAATACCCGGATCGAAGACGATTTTGTCTCACGTCCCTCTCTCAGCTCCGGCTATACCCACACCCAAAAAAAACCGTCTGGCTAACCGGACCTGCTCTAAATCCGAAAGATCTATAGTGATTTTGTGAGTGCAACTACAAGATCATCTACAGGAGTATGTTATTTAATTGGGGGCACAGTGTTTTTGTGAGAGGAAGTATATCTGAAGAAGAATCTAGACACACACACACAAAACACATCTCTCTCACACATACCAAACCATTCTTCCTAAAGCTTCTCTCAGGTAAAAAGGTAAAATTAGGGGTTTTTTTTAACAATTATAAAAGGTAAAATTAGTTTTTTTATTATTATTATTATTATTTATTTATTTATTATTATTATTATTATTATTATTATTATTATTATTATTATTATTATTATTATTATTATTATTATTAATTTGGGGTTTTTGTTATTTTTTGTTTTTTTGATTATCGGTTTTAGGTTTTGTGATTTTGATATTTTTGTGTTTTATAGTTTATAATATGATGATGAATTGCAAGTAAATGATTTGAGTTTCACATGTTTTGGTTTTGTTTAAAGGTGATTATTGGGGAAGTAGCTTGGTGAAAATGGTGATGAGGACAGTTAAGTTTTGCTGTTATTTTTTTTTCAGTTCACATAAGTTGTGTTTGGGATTGCTTATATTTACTTATTATACTTATAAATAAGCCCTTTTAAGCTAGCTAGGAAATAGTGCTTGCATTTGTTTTTTTTAGAAGCAAATCATCAGAAAAAATACCAATCAGGAAGAGGTGTAATTTTTTTGCGTTTGTTAAAATTGTTTGTGGTGATTGTTAAAATTGAAGTCGATAAAGCGGAGATTATCTGCATCTTGGCATGGCAACTTATTATGGTTGCAGCCATGGCGGACGTGTCCTCTTTGGTCGATTGTTTACCTAAGCCTACAATTGGTTTGGATTGCATACTAATTCCTAATAATGTTTTCCGGATAGGCTGTGATGACTGTTGTGAACTGAGCGAAATGAAATGTGTCGTTCAAGATCCAACTGTCATTTGGCGGGGCAATGACCGGATGGCATGGCATATATGGCTGTCGTACAACCGGGTTTCTTTGCAGCCATTGGCGGAATTCGGATACTTGACCACTATATACAGATCTGAGCCTATCATTTGTTGCACCAGAAGTAGGTGTGCCCGGGATTATGATAAGTTGTGTATTTTATTTGCAGCTGTGGCGGGTTGACCATTCTGTTTTCATGTGCCTATATGGAGCCCCGGGTCGGTTCGGTGTTAAGCCGGATGATTACGGTGCACATGGGTGAGGCTCCACTTATTTAGTTCACCTAATGGGATGGCAACACATTCTGTATTTGTGTTTGCAACCATGGTGACCTAGGCTTACCTGTAGAAGAGGAATTGTTCTTTCTTTCTATTTATGATATTTGATTAAAATCGAGTATGCATGATCATGTCTCAAGCAAGAAGCTTTGGTCGTCTCATTAACCTTATGCTTTCCGGGGCGATGATGAATTTTTCTGCAAATTAACTCTTCCATGAGTGTGGCTGACACATTCCCGTATCTTGGCGGGGTAACAACGAGTGTTACGTGGGTGCAGCCATGGCGGGTGTGTCGAGTCGCCCAAGGAAAGGCAGATCTGAGCCTCATTTTTCCGAGTCCGTTACATGTAGGGACCATTGGCACAGTACCTACGATATTAGGTACGAGGTTAAAAGTGACAACATTTACCTCTAAGTATAACACTTTCAAATAATAATTTATTCAATCGCTTCTTTTTGAAGTTATACCGTTTTTCTATTCCGCTTAAAGGATAGTATCAACATTATGACTTTACTACTTTTGGTACCTTTGTACAGATCTTTCATTGAGTGTGGAAGGAACTTCTGGAATACTCATCAACCCACAAGTAAAAGAAGAGTTACAGATGCGACAATGGTACGGTCTTCTTCACATACAAAAGTTATTTTATATATGCTGTTATTATAAGTAGTTAAATGAGCAGGTTCTAAAAATGTGGAAAGGGTCGATTGATTAAAAACTTGAATTGGCTATGTTGATACAGTTCTACAATAGAATGAAAATGCAAACGACTCACATGTAAAGTTATTTTGTTGCAGCAACATGGGTCTCAACTGACATGGATCGGGGGAGCAGGACATATCCATATAAATGGAACTGAGTATCAGCTTAATCAAATTCATTGGTACACGGCTACTGAACACACCATCAAAGGACAAAGGTACATTTGTATTTGCAATTATCTGTCTATACTTAGCCCATAAAAAGGAAAAATAAATGCGAGGAGAAGAAGGGTACTTAACAACAGATGCTTTTCGCATATGGTCAAAGAGTCCCTATTAGAACTTAATAGCTACTAACACAATTTGAAATTTGTTATACAAACATGCTACATTCAAAAAAAGTTACAAAATACGCTATAAAAGATGCCATAAAAGAGGTACTTTTTGTAATTGTTAAGGTTTAATTTGCGAGAAGTTTGTAATTTTCTTTCATGGAAATTAAGGTGCTTGATGAAACACATGCCTTTTTGGAGTAACCACGTGCAATAATCGGAATGTAGTTGATTCGATGGAATCAACACGTATTTTTCTCCAAGGATTTACAAAGGAAATATGTAAACCCGAGTCGTTATCCCCAGCGAAGGTTTGAATGGAATTCGTGATTCGGTTCGTGATTACGTATGATGAATAGTGGAAAACAAAGAGATTTTGGGTTTCTAAACTAAAATAAGTGAACATGAACTAAAAAAGATTTAATAAACACGAAAAACGATAATCTAAAGTGCTCGAGGCTAAAAACGTAAAGAAAATCTAAAAAATACGTTTAAACCGGGAAATCCCGAGCCTAAACGTCAAAACGATGGAATATTAACTCTACGGGTATCAAACGAATTTTCCTACGTTCTAAATGATAAAAGAAAATTTTGAAAAAAAGAATTATATTTTTTTGACTTTTATTTTATTTTCTATGAATTAAAAACAAAATTAAAAAGAAAAATTAATTAAAAATACTAAATGAACTTGAAAAATTATGAAAAATTACAGGAAAGTACTTAATGATAATCTAATCCTAGGAAAATTAGAATGGGACCAACAGCTTATTCAGATAAGCAGTTAACTAGCTAAAAAGTGAAATAAGCTTAAATTTAAAAGAAAGGTTAAATAAAAATTTGTGTAAAGACTAACTGAAAAAGACCCTAGGGCATTTGGTAAGGCTGTGTGCTTGTGAGTCAGGAGACCATTTTATTTTATTTTCATTTTCTCATTTTTTTTTTTTTTTTTTTTTTTTTACTTGTGCAACATAAACTACCGGAGTTTCACGGGAACCAAGACCTTACACCTTCCGGAATAAATGATCCAAGGGCCGTTACAACGGAGAGTTCCAAGACTCTAAGCATTCCTGAAATGAGGATCCAAGGGTGTTAGACCAAGACCTCACACATTCTTGAATTAGAGGTCCAAGGGCCGGTGTAAGAGGGTAGCCAAGACCTAAACGCCTTCCGGAAATAAGGATCCAAGGGCCGATCTTGAACCGTAGCTTTTTAGCACATACATTTATTAATTAACTTTTGCAACTATGACATATGCTTGTTCCGAAGTTTAAATAAATCTTTGAACTAGTATTTTTCAAAATTGTATGAAAAAATGATTTTGTGTGTTCAAAAGTTTGAAAATAAGCACTTATTAAGTCCGATTAGTTATCTCCTGGGAGGAAAAGCCATAGATTACTTATATAAGCTCTAAAGAAAACAACTATTCTACGCTTAGCATTTTCATTTGCACAAATCGTAAAACCTTAGTCTAATCGTTAAGGAAGCAGCCAGATCAACACTCTGGCAGAGTCGGGATTCCCCTTGTTCTAACCTAATCAAGACTAAACACTTCTTTTTTATTGCAATTTCTTATCTAAAAACGATTTTTTTTTTAATTTTTGGCCAAAACGAGGGTACTAGGGCACTAGAAGGTACATATGTGACAAAAATCGCGAGAATTCCCCCTCACACTTAGAATTGAATATTGCCCTCAATATTCAAAGTACCGGCTATTATGCCGACACTTAGAACGTAAAAAGGTAATACTAATAGCCAAGTGTGGAACATAAATCTCTATTTTCACAAACAGGATTAAAAAGATATCCCTAGATAAATGTTAGCAAAAAGATCGGATATTGAGCAGCTGGATTGAAAACAAGGCGCATCAATCATCACGATCTAAGGGAAACCTGCAAACAAGAGCAAACAACACACAAAACAAAGCACAGTAGAGGAATCCCCCCACACTTAGTGTCAGAAAATAGAAAGAAGTCAGAAACATGGGTTGTCACCCATGTGGTGCTAATGTTTTTGTTAACCGAGTAACTAGCTTGACTCGACCCCGAATTCATTTGTTCTTGGGGAAGCATGTGGAAAAGAAAATCTCCATCGGACTTTCATTCGAAATGTTTGGATAAACATTGAAGTACTTGAAAGTTCCACTCCGATGAGATACATCCGGCTCAAAAGAATGATAAATGGAGATGCCGGGGTCAAAAACTTTGTCCTCATTTCCAAAGGAGAGAAGGAGAGGAAAAGTCACCGTATAGGTGAAGAAGGGTAGAAAAACTCGAACGACATATGTGAAGTCAATATAATGGCGATCCTCAAAGGGAAATGTCACATATGTCGGAGAAAGATTATCCTTTTGGATATCGGGATTAAAAATTGAGGTCATATCATTAAGATTAGAAATAATAGAGTCCTTGACCTCATCGTTCTCTAACACTTCATCAAAAAGAGGATTTACGTTGCTTGAAAAGTACTCGTCATCAAATTCAAAAAGAGAATTTGAATAGACTTTGAGACTTTTATTTTGAACGTCCTCATCAGAAAGTGATTCGTCATCACTAGAGGAAAAATCATCTTTGAAATTGAAAAGAGGGTTAGAAAACGTCCCGGAAAAATCATCAGTAGTGTCAAGAGGATGATCACTACGAAAAGAACCATCACTTTCACTGTCGGATACATCCTCAGACTCACTTGGGATTGGGATAAGGTTCTCAGCACTAGACTTTATGAATTCATCCGATTCCTTTTCAGGAATAGTGCTAATATGCTCATCCTCCATTATGAGAGAGTCCTCGGGGTCCATAGTCGGTAAGATAGATGTGATTGCAATAGACTGAGGGAGTTGATAAGTGATATCATTCAAAGGAATAACACTCTCCTCGTCGTCCTCCTCATCATTATTGCTAGCATAAATGGCTTTTATACGTTCCATTTGCTCTTCTGCTAGCAATTCTGCAATACTCTTGTCTTCCTGCCTTTTCTGGACAGGTGTGATTGCAGCTGACGAATTCTCATAATATTCCTTTATTTGAATAGTATCCTCATCATCTTAATCAAGAATGGAAGCCTTGAGAAATTTGGCACGCGTTTCCGCTGCTTGTTCTTCGGCTAGCAATTCTGCTATAGATTTTTCATGAATGATGGAATACTGTGGGGGTTGGACATTGTCAAAACCGGGAGTATTAAACCAAGGATTAGGTTCTTGATTCCACGGTTGACATTCATAATCGTCATGAGGACCCCCACAATTTGCACAAGGAACATTCGGAGCATTTTGAAACGATGTATCATTGAAATTTTGATAACATGGTTCTTGCTCAAATGAATTCTGAGGAAGGTGGCTGAAATCGTTTTGAAAATCTGGATAAGTGAATGTATTTTCGATTTCAGAAGTGCAACATATACAAAGTCCGTGAGTAAACCCACATTCCTTGCAAAAACATCGTTCACAAAGTGAATTATCTCCCAACAGATCTCCACATACATAGCAATTTTGCTGTTTGAATGAGAATAGTCGGGATTGTGGAGGGTGGTCGGAAAAACTTTGAGAATTATCGACGGAATTAGGATTTGATTTAAAGGCTACTTCACACCAATAACAAGATCCTTTTGGTGCATGATTTCCACACCGCTCACACGCACACTTTGAACAACGAAGACTGTCTATCAATGGGCTTTTACAATCAAAACAGTGATAGCCGAGTGACGACATAAGAATTAAACATTAATGAGGGTTAAGAAGATAGAATCAAACGGTTTAAGAGGATGAAGAAAAATATTTTTGGGTTTTTGGTTTTTCAATTTTTTTGGATTTTTGGACAAAAAATATTCACAAGATAAAAACGTAACTTCACGAGGAAGGATCTTCAAGACACGTAACGAAAAACGAGAAAAAATTCGCTTCAAGCCTTCCCCGGCAGCGGCGCCAAAAATTGATTCGATGGAATCAACACGTATTTTTCTCCAAGGATTTACAAAGGAAATATGTAAACCCGAGTCGTTATCCCCAACGAAGGTTTGAATGGAATTTGTGATTCGATTCGTGATTACGTGTGATGAATAGCGGAAAACAAAGAGATTTCGGGTTTCTAAACTAAAATAAGTGAACATGAACTAAAAACGATTTAATAAACAAGAAAAACGATAATCTGAAGTGCTTGAGGCTAAAAACGTAAAGAAAATTTAAAAAATACGTTTAAAACCGGGAAATCCCGAGCCTAAACGTCAAAATGATGGAATATTAACTCTACGGGTGTCAAACTAATTTTCCTACATTCTAATTAATAAAAGAAAATTTTGAAAAAAAAGAATTACATTTTTTTTTACTTTTATTTTATTTTCTATGAATTAAAAACAGAATTAAAAAGAAAAATTAATTAAAAATACTAAATGAACTTGAAAAATTATGAAAAATTACAGGAAAGTACTTAATGATAATCTAATCCTAGGAAAATTAGAATGGGACCAGCAGCTTATTCAGATAAGCAGTTAACTAGCTAAAAAGTGAAATAAGCTTAAATTTAAAAGAAAGGTTAAATAAAAATTTGTGTAAAGACTAACTGAAAAAGACCCTAGGGCATTTGGTAAGGCTGTGTGCTTGTGAGTCAGGAGACCAGGGTTCGAACCCTGGCCTTGGCTTTTTTTGAAAACATTTTTTTTTTAATTTTTTTCTTTGCTGAAACTCAATAAGCACATCACCATGAGCAATATCTATAACTACAACATTTACTGAAAGCTAAAAAAATAAGCCACAAATCAGCTCAAAAAGGCTGATCAATAAGCAAAAGGTCAATAAGCTACTTCTGGCATCTAAAAGGCTGATAAGCTCCAAATAAGCTACACTAGGGACTGAAAAGGCTACATAACTAACAATAAGCAACCAGGGAACTGAATAAGCCACAAAAATACAAGAAATAAGCACTGAGAAAAGCCAATAAGCACAATGGTCTGCTGATATGGCAGTTGTGCAGGGGAATTGAGGCTTTTTCAAGCCATGAAAAAGCACTCCAAGAAAAATCTTAAAATTCCAAAAAATATATAAATAGATAGATAAGCTAGCCAAGTCTAAATGTGCAAAATATTAGCTTATAACAACTTAAATTGAAGAAATTAAAAATCAACAAAAAAGGCTACAACTTGGAAAGATTCAAGATGAAAGGTCTGCTTGTGCAGAGTTGAGCAACATTTGGCCTGAGACTAATGTAGTTCTTCCAACAATTTAAGATCTCCTAAATGCACTAAATAGGACCTAAAAATGCCAAAGATAAGGGCTTATAAAGCTTTAGCTTATTAGAAGCATATAAGCTCAGTTCACACCCTAAGCTTTTGCTATTCAACCCAAAACTCCAAAAGGGATCAAATAAGCTTTACAACCACTGAAAACAGCTTATATAGCTTCAAATAAGCTCAATCAAATCTCACACTTTGGTCAATGAACAGTAATTGCTAGAAAGCCCCTAGAATAAGCTAGTGCCAAACACCCTTTAATGGAGGGCGGTGTGGCTTTTAAACTTAAAACAGGCCAAAAGTAACTATGCTATGAAAAGGCAAAGACTAGTTAATCTATTTTAAGTCTAGAAAAGCAGAAAACCATGGAAATTAAGCACTTAATAAGCAATAAGCTACACTAACTGTTTCATGGCTTAATGAGCTAATTAAGGTAAAAATTAACTTAAACAGATACCACCTATCTAAATAGCCTCAAATAGCAATCAATAGGACAAATAAGCACAATAAAGGAAAAATAAGCACTAAATAAGCACTTGTACAGTAACTTTGACTAACCTTGACTTTTTTTGATTTCTTGGAATAGAACTGAGTAAAACTATGATAAGCTCACAATAAGCATTAAAGAGCTTATATGAGCTTATATAAACACTAATGAGAGCTTGTGATCTCTGTTTAACAACAACTGCTTAGAATTCAATTAACAGTGAAATACAAGAATTTGAAATTTCATTAAACATTGAAATTGGAACAATACTGAAAACATTAAGAACAAATGAGCTTAAATGGGTTTAAATTACATCTTAGAACTGAAATTGAAACTGAAATCTACTCTAATTATTAAAACCACTACTTATGCTAAACTACTCCTAGTTACTCTTTTTTGTCTGTGATTGAATGAGTTTTATATAACTCAAAAGGCTCCCCACGTGTCTCTGAACATTTCCCAGCCATTAGATTAGCTTAAAATCATCTCAGCCTTTGATTTCTGATTTTGGCGCCAAAATGATTTAGTGGATTTCCAGCTAGATTGAGTCACGTGAAATGGTACCATGTGATTAGCTAATAGAGGAGGGGGGGAAAGCGTGTATTCAGAAAATAGGCATGGTGAGGGGGTGGGATTGTCAGGGATAAGGATGGTGATGGTGGTATTGGTTTAGGCGGGTACCGGTTTTGAAGAAGGGTGGTTTTGATTTTTATTAATAAAAAGGGTACGGGGTTGGGTTATGTTTTTGGTTTGGCTGGGTTTAGTGTAAGGATTGGGCTGGGTTTTATTTAAAAGATAAAAGGGGGTTAAGGTTTTGATTTAGGATAAAGTTTAGGGACCACTTTTGCCAAGTTCTGAAAATCCAGGGACCAAATTTGTCATTTGTGCAAAAATAATTCCAAGGGCCAATCTTAACAACTTGATATTCTTGAAGGTTGATTTTGACATCTTGATCATAAATATGGTCCAAACTCGTAAATTTCTTCCCCGTCCTCGGCTTTTCACGATTTTCCAATCTTGTGCTCGGTTTTGTTCGTTTTTGCCCTGTTTTCGATCCTTTTGTACCTGAAACACATAAAACACAAACCACGAATATTTGCAACAATATTTGGTCTATTTGGGTGTTTTTGGTCATGTTTGTGTCTTTTATGGGTATAAAATGATGAGTATTTACACACTCATCGGAAAGTAGTGTTACGTGCATTTATTAGAAGAAGTGGTTAAATGCAGTTTATATTGGATTTTGAGATTGCAATGCTTTGTTTTGTATATATATATTTTTTTCATTTCATTGTTTGGAAGATAATGAAGCTACTTTACACAAGTTGTAACTACATAGTGGGTCACTTGGGTTGGGTAAGTTCAACACTGGGTATATTAAGTATTTAAGTTTGCCCTTACTCCATAAATAGAAAAAACTTTAAAAAAAAATTGCATCTGAAGTATGTGCGTGTCAATTCGAACTATGATACCGACTCTAATTAAAAATATTTGCAGCTGGTCATTGCCGAAGAGACCTACAAAGACATCCAACTGAGGCTGCAAATGAAAATAGAAAGGAAGGAAAAGCGAATGGGTGAGACCAAATTCATTGAGATTATCAGAAGTTCAGAACCATAGGTATGGCAGCTTTAGTCATACACTTATAGATGGATCGTATTGCATTGTGTTTTAACACCCCAACCCGGCAAGGGTAGAAGTATCACAAATAATGGATTCTCATAATCAATAATTAAACAAAGCATACAATCATATAAAACAAGATCTCCCAAGTTTAACAATGAAATCATGAAATACAAGTTTCAAAGGTATAAGTGCCTACAAATCCATAAGTATCTCTTCTAATGGCTTCTCCAAAGTCTTCTAGGTCCAAAGTCTCTTCATCTTACTCCGCTTCCAACTAAAACCTGCCGCGGAAAAGAAACGCGGCTGAGCTACTAGAGCTCAGTGAACAGATATAACGTAACAAGCAGTAGTATAATGTATAATTTACATGAGTAAAAGAGTGTGGAAGCATGAATACATGGTATCAAGATGAAAGGTAAGAGTACATGGTATCATAAGGAAAGGTAAAAGGGTACATGGTAAAGGAAGTCAGAAATCCACTACGAGCCCATAACATAACATGAAATCATAATCATAATCATAATCGTAAACATGCAGAGGGGAGACCTCTTAATATCCTGTAAATATGAGGGGTGTCCTCAATCATGGGTATCCTGTAAATATGAGGGGTGTCCTCAATCATGGGTTGGAGTAGCTAGCTCCCGGATTGTGAAAGACGTGTATCGCACACACCATCAGTCACCATGAATAACATAACATAACATGAACATGAACAAATCTAGGATGCATCCATATGCCCCCGGTGGCCATAATCTGCCTCTACATAAACATGAATCATAAACATAAACGTGCAGGGACGGGACAGGTCATCACTCTCCTGCCCTAGAGTCATGCCATCGGTGCATCGACTGACATGGACATGAAACCCTCATGCCTAGTGAGTGGCTCGTAGTATCAAACTGAGGGTAAAGGTCAAGTATCATGAATCATGTTTTTAGTTTACTTGCATAGGTCAATATCATGTTTCATAAGTTCATAATCATGGTTCATAATCATGGTTCATAAGCAAAGGTTCATAAGCAAAGGTTCATAAGCAAAGGTTCATGGTCAAGGGTTCATAATTAAAGGTTCATGAATGAAAGGTTCATAATCATAAAAGGTTCAATATCATGATGGTTCAAAAGATCGGAGTTCATGAATGAAGGGAACATAGCAATGGTATAGGGAAACCCTAACATGAGTCATAATCAGAGAACGAAGGCCTCTTAATAAAGAAGCAGAATATTTGTACCTTAGCACCCGAATAGAAGAAATCAAAGGATGATCAATGACAGACAATGGATCACTCCCTCTTCATACCTAGAGGAGTAACGACAGAATTACTAAAGATCCCACTTTCCATATTAAGTAACTTTCTATATTTAGCAGGTTTCCATTTTTAGAAAGTTTCCTTATTTAGCAGGTTACTATAATTAGTAAGATTAAGTATCATGATTTAGTTAAGTCATTAATTTAGTCTCATTTTGGAATTAGGGTTGACTTTAGCAAGTTATAAAAGTTTAGGGTTAAATATGACAAGTTTACATAGTTTAGGGTTTTAATTGTAAATATATCAAATTAAAGGTCTAGAATGGAAATATCATAAGTTACTCATTTAAATACCTCATTTATTCAGAATTACCTCTTTAGTCCATCAAGTTCCATATTTTACACTTTAAACCCTTTATTTATAAAAGTTACAAAATAAACCTTAAAGTTACATAATTTACAATTTAATCCATATATTATCTTTAATTACACCACTAACCCCTATTTTATTTTATTTACAGAATGTATCCCTTTAATTTCATGCATGGTACGGTTTAACCCATTATTTTTCGCATATTTACACTTTTAGTCCCCTTTATTTATAAAACATATATATTAAATCATAATTCCATATTAATTACACATTAAGCCCATAAATACTCAAATTTGCACAAAACACCCTTAATATCATCATTTACTCAGATTGACTTCAAATTTCCAGAAATTACACTTTTAGTCCCTCTCTTTTAATAATTTACAAAACATACCCTTTAATTATCATAAATTCATTTTCTTGCAATATTTACACATAAGGACCCCATATTATAATTTTTCACATTCTCCCAGATCTAATATGACTTACAAAAATAACCCACAAGTTTGGAAAATTACAAAACACCCCCTTCTTAATTAATTTCAAATCGGATATACTTTTTAAATGAAAATTACAAGCCCTAATTTAATCAATCATTACCCAATAATTAGGTCATCATTATATCAACCTTAAACCATCATTAAACTTCCAGATTCAAACCCTAATCAGAAAAACCAGATCGATTACTTTTATTTTCTTTTTCTTCCTTTGATTTTCAAAAACCCAGTTTATAATTAATTCTACTATAATTCGTATAAGCCTCCAAAAATCAAAAAAATATTTTTCCCATGTTATTAGATGTATAAAGAACTCACAAAAATTATAAAACCAACACAGAAAAATCGTATGGTATTTATTTGATTTTAGGCACGTTTTTAACCACAATAATTACAACGACTCATCTAGGCCTTTATAAATTATTCCAACATTTTTCCCAGAACATACACATCATATAAGGTCCAAATAAAATAAATATGACCCTCAGAAAAATCGTATCACGTATTTTGGAAAATAGGTGTATTTTAACCCATTTAATTCAAAACGGCTCAAAAACCATGCATGATTCGAGTTTCTTATTTTTCTCAGGTTATATTTGACCCATAGATCACTAGAAAAATTCTAGATAATATTTATAACATATGGAAACAAGAATCACGAATTATACCTATCGTATAGCAAACTCGAGAAGAAAAACTCTCCACGACCCAAAATAACGAACCACCAGCCAAACCCTATTTTTCTCAGCCTCCTTGGATGTTGAAAAACCCTCGAAAAATACCAGATGCTCTCCAAAAATTCGTATCAAGAGTGGGTGAATTATGTGTGTGTTTTTATTTTTGTCGGCAATTGTTTTAGGGTTAAATTGGGTTTGTTATTCATACTAGGGAAACAAGCCGTGATAGGGGGAGGGATAGGCTGGAAAACATGTGAGAATTAATGGCCCAATAATGTGCATAATTACTTTCCTTAAATTTGCATTTAAATGTATTTAATCTTATTTATAAGGTTTAATTAGTAATTGTAATAATATATAAAGTATTCATTCGGCCCATAAAGTATTTAAGGTGTATTTATACTCTTTTATACGTTGTAAAAATATTAGGAACGTGCCTCAAAATTATCTCGCTTGATTTGTAGCTCGTTTCCAGAGATTCGGGATTAATTCGGTACTTTATAAACCTTTTATTAAATTTTTAAATTCATAGGGGCATTTTTGTCTTTTACCATGCTTTCAAATTTTTGGGTTTTACAGTGTTTTACCACAAATGTGTGCTTTATTTATGCTTGAATACAAATATGTGCTTTGCTGCTATCGCTCACTATAGTATGCCATTGACTTACCTGAGTCTAAGAGATCTTCATAATGTAACCGAGAAGGATTTATGGGTTATGGGCAATGGTCAAGGGCTGCAAAATTGAGTTCATTTGCTGTTACTGCTTGCACTACTGTTACTATTTACGGCTTCAAGCAGTGGGCTCATGATAATCAAATAATACCAACTTCAGGAGTGTTTGGATTAGCTTATTTTTTGAGCTTATGAGCACATTTAAAAACTAAAAAGCTCATAAGCTCAATTAAATGTTTTTATCAATAATAATAAACCTATTAACAATAATAGTAAACCAAACACACCTTTCTGCAGAACTTAAGCAGATACTTTTGTATATTTTCTCTTCAATTTCCAAATATTTTAATTCAGATGCATAACTCTTTATAGCGTTAAGAACAATAGTATAGATAGCTTATTTTCTCTTCGTGTTTGAAATTATACGAAAGTACTCCCTCTGTCCCTAAATAAATGTCCACTATTAACTTTTTAAGTATTCTCTTTATAACTTTGACCTTAAATTATTTTATTTGTATTATGTAATACTTGATGCAAAATATATGAATAGATTAAGTTTTAAATGTATTTTCATTGATATAATTTTCATCAAGTATTACATAACACAAATAAATTAATTTAAGGTCAAAGTTGTGCAAAAAAGACTTTAAAAGTCAATAGTGGACATTTATTTAGGGACGGTGGGAGTATCTGATTGGTTGAAGTGTTGCAGGTTTAAGTTAGGCGCATAGTTAGATAGTTTTACATTTACATTAATTTACTGAAAATATACTTTTACATTGATTAGTAAATAATCTGTGCTGCGCATAATTATTAGAGATCAATAATCAGTTTGAGAGTATATGCAAAGTAACGGTTTCGGTTACGTGATAATTTAGGATGTTATATGATCATAACATGGTATCCTTTGTCATACCATTAAAGTAACGACACATCATAATAAGACGGTTAGTTACACTAATACAAACACCCCTCTAATAATTATTGTTGAATTCGTATGTAGTATTAGATAGTGTGACAAGAAGCTTATGTGCCACTTATGTGTTACGTGTTATGCTTACCAAACATGTAGGTTAATGGGCGTTCGTAAAATGACTAAACTTTTTAAGCTATTGCTCAATCTACCCGGTTGCCTCAGTAGAAAAAACACGTACCCTGAATTCACTAGCATAAGTTAATGTGTGCCTATTAATGATGTCTTTACAGCTGTTTGTGAGTACATACCACGCAAAAGCATCCTGGTAAAGTTACATGTTCTGATAACAATTTGCAGCAGCCTAAATCCGATGATCTCTTAATGACGCGTACTTCTGGAAGTGGCTGCGTGACCTCGAACGCTAATAGTTTTTTTTTTTGAACAATCTTATGCCGACTGCAAAAGTAAAGTTTTAAAGCGGGTTTTTGGTTCGTTTTATTAGCAATTTTTGTATGCTGCAAAACTGCAATTTTTATGGGTATTTGGGTCGGTGTTTGGGGCTGTTTAGAATTGTAATTTCATTGTTTACTGGGGCTGTTCACAATTGTAATTTCAATGTTTACTAATAACTATATTGGTGATGCCAATGCACGAACCATTTCCAGTTGCTGTTGTTTGTGCCAATGAATGCGAGAACACCTAAACACAGTTGCTGTTTCTGAAGCATGCTAGCCCTTTGATTTGTATAACTCTTAGTGAGTTAATTTTCTAACTTAATGATATCTTTCAAAACATGTTAAAAAGCATAATCTAGAGATGTTCTTATAAGTTTCTTCATTTTTCAATAAATGTTTGTAATTTTAGTTACTAACATGTCGGATAAAAGTGAATATGTTCTCTCATCCAAATGTACATCAACACAATGCTCCCGCGATAACGCGCGGGTTAACCCACTCGTTATATTAAATGATACTATGATCATCAGATGAATTTACAATAGTATACGTTTGTGTAAATTCTGCTAGTTGAAGTATATACTTAGTTTCAATTGAATATGTATCGCCAAGGTTGGCCAAATATCCAAATTACAACGTTTATCATGCATAATATGTTTTTAAAGACAAAAAAACTAGAAACTCAAAGTATATATTTAGTTTCAGTTGCACATTATTGCCAAGGTTGGACAAATATCCAAATTACGACGTTTATCAAGCATAATATGTTTTTTAAAAAAGAAAACATATAAACTCAAGGTAGATTTGAATAAAAATAGTATTTCGCTTCAACACGTGAATAACATAAAATCTTATTAGAATAGAATTAAAGCAAATTCTCGCAATTTTTATCACTATATTTGCACAAAACCTAACGGTACCTAATATTTCTTATATTATCATTTCAAATAACATTATTTGACATGATTAATTGTTATATTTATTGTATTGCTAAAGTTATGTGATAGGTAGGATCATCAGAGTAACAACTGATGAACCTATATTTTTTTAACAGAACCAATAAATCATTAGCATATCAATTTAGACACAAAATTAGTTATACTTTTTAGGCTTCCAATCATTTCTTTTTTGGGGAAACAACTTTTGCATGCATTACCATTCACAATCTAATACAAATTTAATTAAGAAAGTCACAATCATAAACAAACTAAGGCACCCAAAATATACTAAAAGTCAACTTCCACATTGAATACCCAAACTAATAATGTCAATCGTAGTTGCTATTAAAACAAATAGTGGATATAAGTGACATGTCCAGTGGTCTAACAAATGTCTTATAGCTCTTTAGCTCAACTACCTTTTTGATATATCCATTAACTTATTTGTATTGTTTTTATGCGTAAAAAAAGGCGACCTGATATTAATATTCGATTGATTGTTTGTCTATAATAACTGCAAGTCATTGCAACCATCGAAGAATAAGACCCTGAGTGTTAAATGAGAACGGTCTATGAGCATTGTTGGTATTCTCAAACTTGGTTTTTGTTAATACAAATATCGCCTAAAAACGTTATTTATATTTTACGATTTTTGCTATATTTTGTTAACGACAATTATAAACTTTATTTTATCAAAACATAAATATAGTTGAGTCCTTTGCATATATAGCTACAAGTCTTTCTTAAACACAAATAGATTTTAACATAAGTTACAAATTGTTTGTTTATAAATATTAGCTTAGTCATTTTAAGAAAAGTGCTACATTAGATGTTAAAAACAAATAAAGTGTCACATTAGGTGTCTAAGTAAAATTAGTTTGTTTTACAATGAATAAAAATGTATCTTACAATAATACTAGCTTATAGACCCGTGGAATCACGGGGTTTTTAAAGGGTTTATGCATCAAAAAATTAAGTGTCAATAAAGTAAAAAATAACAACGAACGTAAATGGTATGAGATGTTCTTTATACGAAATAATAAGTTATAAGTTAATGATAGTATAAACTACTATGCTTGTAAATATCTCTGTAATAAATGTCCATTGCCTCGTGAAACATTTTGACACGTGAAAGAACCAAATATATTGTACTGGTAGAATATCTCTTCCGGATTCTTGATAGAAACTTTGAAGTGATTAGCAAATTTCCCCTTGGCAGCATATTCTCGGGTATTACAGTATGAATGATGGGAGATGTTGAAGTATAACATTCTTTACATGAGCTACTTCCGTCTCACCACCATGTCACGCCAATTCAAAGTACACTACTTTCTTCATCATCTCTTCATCATCTACCCTTCCTGTTTAATCAAAGTAAAAAAGTGGCTAAGCTTATTGGGGATGTTATTGAGTTACTGTATTATCAAATTATTTCTGAAGCTTTTATCGGCCTCTTTCATGTCAAATAGATTTGTATACCAAGTACGCGATGAGTCTAATTGCATGGATAAATCCTCCTATTTAACAACATATTTCCGTTCTTGTAGCTTTTCTTACTCTATTGGTTAAACTATGCCATATAACTGTTTCTCACAAAAAGATAGACAATGAAAAGAGTAATCAAAACCAGATTTGAAAGTCCTGGCTCCTCTTGAAACTATATTTTATTTTATGTGTTCAATCTCCCATCACGGTCAATGCTTTCCTTAACTTTTTCCTTAGAAACCATGGTCATGGGTTGGTTATTATGTAGAAAAAGTTTATGTATTTAACCTGATAAAGACTTCTTTATTTTGTTGGAAAGGTTTGATTTTGTTTTTCAAGAGAAATAGAGTATAACTGTAAATGTGTAATATGGTTTTTTTAATCATATTTAGAACGTTTTGGTTTATATAAAAATCAATAAAAGAGAAGACAAAAGGAGTTTGAGATACGGTCTGACATAACACCATTTTACCATTGCTGAAATTTTCCCCATTTTGACCCGTTACCCAACCTACTCATTTCGCCTCTTCTAAGCTCAATATCTCATATTGTTAGTTATTTTATTGAATAAATGTGTTTTTATACATCTATTTTGTAATTATTTTCACAGAGAGAGACCGACCATGAGGCTGCTTCCGCAAGAGCAAAGAGGACTCCACCAATGGGGGCACGAAAGGCAGCAACAACACCAGCAGCTCCACATGTAATCAAATCCTTTCGGTCCCTATCATTTTTGAAGTATCTAAGCCAATTCCATGTCAAATGATACTTGCGAGAACCTCCCTGTCCAAGTAAGTTGGCTATGCACGCCCAAGTGTGAACCATTGGTCCTTCCTTTCCCACAACAAATCCAGCCGCAACTCCAAAAATTGATCCAAAAATCTGGTCAAATAATCATTATGAGATTGAGGTCTTTCAAACTTACTATGAACATAATTATTTAAATTTATATGTCTCTCATGAAGATAGATTATTATTAAATTGTTGCATTATACTTATATAAATTCTAATTCTGAATCCTCAATTGTTGCATCAAGAAGCAGGGCCAATGTGGCATAAAGTCGCATTCTGGGATAATTGGCTACTTGATGCTTAAGTAAGTCTGAACACATGGGCACTTTCAAGTGAAAATTAATGTGGTTGTCTAATACATCGGCATATGATGTGGACATGACATGCCTTTTTTTCCTAACGTGGCCAATTATACAACACTTTACAGAATGTGTGCATGTGAAATTCAATGTTGTCTTTTTAAATATTTTGTTTCTCCACATTTTCTGTGTTACACTTTTGATGCGCCGGAAAGTAATGCAAATGGGGCAAGATTCACATAATAATAGAATTAAGTACAAAGAAAAATAGGAGACTCAAGTACTTCTTGGTTATTGGGGTAATTATAGTTCTAACGACGGATGTTTGGCTCTTCACTATTAAGCTCCCAATGTCAATATGTATTTGGATCATGGTCCAAATCGGTTTCTAAGACTACAGAAAATAATTGAAAATCTTGATGCATTTCGGAACATAGGCAAATTAAGTTGTCTAATCGAGGTTCATAAAGTTAAGATTGAGTTAATCTTGGGACACAACTTTACAAAAGGGTGCTTGGAGCCAGAATAGAATGAGCGTCAACACCATTGAGATAAGCTTTAACCTCGGGTATACCAGAACCACCTGTTGCAGGTGCAATATAAGCACAAAGAACTGCAGCACAGGTTGAAAAATCACATTACAACCAGCTAATGCAGCAAATGCCTGATAATACATGCACTTGAAATAACAATAATTTTTTGTCACTTCATACGTAATATATTAGCCACTTTTAAAACTTGTTATTAAAAACAGTAGCAAAGACTTGATCTTATAAACAAGCCCTACAGTTCATCAACATTACATGTAACCCACCCACAAAGACATGTGCGTTATGAATAAAAAAGGCCAAATTTCATATCAACAAAAGGCGTATGCAGTTTATATCCACATGTGTGTTATGTTCATTGAGGCCTCAACGAAAGATCTAATGGACTAAGCAAGCAAATGCTCATAAACTTCAGAACTGGTATTGATCGTTAACATGGAAATGGGTCAATTGGGTGAACATGTGAAGCTTGTCAAAAGTCTTGCAAATATTTCTCATATGCTTAGACCTTCTTTGATACTTAATCAAATTAGAGTATTAGCTTAAAAGAGTATTACTATAACCTTATTATAATCTTATCACAGAAAAAGACCAACTCACCCATTTAGACATGCATTAAACGTTACTATCTCACCGATTACCTGACCTGTGCAACCCATCGATGATGTCATCTATTTAAAAACCCAATTTGGATTGTAGTATATAATAAAATGACGGACTGATTATTACTTCAACATATAGAATAACACAAACTACCATTTCAAACAACGACATGATTCAAATGTATCAATATTTTAAAATATATTTAAAATTTATAACATGTATACAACAAATCATAACCAACGTACATTCATCCAATTACTTTAAAGCTACGTACATACCTTAGCGTCAAGGACTATTGAGTCCAGCCAAATACATACTTGAACCAACCAAGTACCACTTTCCTTCTTTATGGACATTTCCTGCTCCATACAAGTCAACGAACTATTCAATGTTCGATACAACATACATAACTAATTACATAAATAAAAAGGTTTACATAACAACAATTTCAGTCTCATAAACAAATCAATTAATTAACATAAAAATGATTACCTTCTATTGAAGTTTTGTTTTGCTTCATAAATAAATCCGCTTCATATCAGGTTCAATAAGTGAATTCGACACCCTAAAACAATTAAAAAAACTCGATTAATAACAAATTTAGCTTCACACACTTTTCATCAAACACGTGGTGTGCATAGAGTACCCTCATAAATTGGTTCCAAATCCAACTCAAAACTTCATCCCAAATGAAACATATAAGCAGTCCATTCATATGGATACTAAGACATAATTTTTAACAAAAAGATTAGGATGTTCATCAAATAACAAAAAGATTAGAAGAAATCAATTAGAAACAAACATCAGCGAAATGGCAAAACTACAAAATAATGAAAATAATTTTTAAACCTACTAACCTTTAATTTGCGAATTAAGAGATAATTTTTAAAGATACCAACCTTACTAACCTTGAATCGAATATATCTCCACCAAATCGTTCAGCCTTTTTGGGTGTTTTTTTAAGAATTGCATTGTTTGATTTTTGGGTGATAACAATGGGGTAAAGACCAGATCGTATAGCCTTTTTGTGTGTTATTTTGAATCGTTGAATTTATTTGATAAATTGAAATTGATATTGATATGATATCGGAGCATGCATGTTTAGATGATTTTTTGAATGTGTTATATTAATTAGGGAACTGAAACTGATATTGAGATTTAATGCTTAACAAAAATAGAGATAATTGGAACGTACAGAAGAAGCTTTCATTGAAGAATGAAGTAGTGATATTGAAGAATTAATGATTTAATCACCTAACAAAAATAACAGCATTGAATGTCACGGACCTAATAAAGCTAAAGGGAATGGCAAAGATGTTTTGTAAGCAATAAATCATCTACCATTAGGGAGAAGAGACACATCAGGCGCATTGATTGCATTTGCTCTTTCAAGGAGTTGTAACATGTGGTTGTTTATTATATTTTATAGATAAGTAATCAAACATTTTTAGTGACTCATTAACTAACTAATTACATCTTAATCAAACTTCATCTAGCTAGCTAGTATATACATTACATTTTTACTTCCATATACATTTTAATCTAAATAAAATTGTATTTTTACCTTATGGCATGGATCATCCTATTCTAGATTTCATATCTCTTTAGGATCTTTGTAAGATATGGTGAATATATTGTTTAGATTGTCACTCTAGAATCCTTGAAAAGATATGGTGCATATTTTGGTTAGATTTGATGAAGATTTTGGAGATCTCTCTGATAGGTCGCGCAGAACCAAATGACTACACGGACGGAACCAATTATTTGGTTCCGCCCCAACCATGGGTTGTTGGTACTTGTTGCCTATAAATAGCAAGCCACATATTGTTTTTTTCTCATCACTTACAAACATAACAACAACATACATTATCTCATTCATCATTCCTTATATCTAACTCATTCATATTTCATTTTAGTGAGCTTCTTTTGTAGCAAGAAGATCAAAGCATTACTTAAAGACATACAAGCTTCAACAGTGTGTTGCAAAGTCTTGTTTGTTCATCACAGTGTGAATTGTTGTTATTCATACATCATTGTTTGTACCAAACTCTCATAAACCTCTGTAGTGATCGGTTAGTATTTTAGTCCTCAAAATACGTAGTGTGACGGGAATAGTTGTGCCCTTGTAAAAGAACTCGACATCTAGCTTTGTGTCGGAAATATTGTGTAAGCGATGTGTAAAGGTTATCTCTGCCGATTAAAGGAGCTTGTTGATTAGTGAAGGATACTCTCGAGTTGGATACTCGGGGAGTGAAGTAGGGCAAGTAAAAAGAGTCCTTGCAGACCGAACCACTATAAACACTCATGTTGTGGTTTGATTGTTTCTTTCTTTACTTACATATTACTTATCGCTTATAATATACATTAGTCGAATTCACATAAAGTTATCAAAGTAGATTAATTTTAAAATGGTAAAACTATTCAACCCCCCTTCTAGTTTCCACAATTGGCATCAAGAGCTACGTTACTCAAGATTCTTAAAATATATTGTATTTTAAAACTTGGAACGATCCATGAATTTTGAAAACTTCAAAGAAGGGCAATCTATGCAAAGACCACCACTATTTGAACCAAATGGTTTTATCTATTGGAAAAACCGCTTTGAAACTTATGTGAAATCTAAAGACATAGATCTATGGTACATAATTATATAAAGCTATAATAAAAGATATCACAAGTGGTCGGGATGAGGATACTTTACTTGCTCGTCATAGTGATGACCAAAAGAAGTTGATTGCCAAAAATAATGAGGCAAAAATGATACTTTACAATGCTCTACCTAAAAAGGAGTATGAAAGAGTTTTTATGTGTAAAACCGCTAAAGAAATTTGGCAATCTTTAATAATCACTCATCAAGGAAACTCACAAGTCAAGGATAACAAAATTGATCTTCTTGTTCAACAATATGAACAATTTGCTATCCGTGAAGAGGAGATCATTGATAGTACATTTGCTATGTTTAATACTGTCATTACTTCTCTTAAAGCACTTGATGAATCTTTTTGTAGCAAGAACTTTGTCAGGAAATTTCTTAGAGCACTCCATTCGAAATGGAGAGCAAATGTGACGGCCATTGAAGAATCTAAAGATCTTTCAAGCATGTGTAACATGCCCATATTTCGATATACGCAGTGGAAATAGGTTTGGGGTATTACTTCAGGTATCACAGTCATACTAATAGTAACGCCCCGTGACCAAAAACAACTAAAAAACATGAAAATTTTTCGCAAAATGTACACCCTGAAACTGACACCCTGTTACTCTTTTGCAACCTGAAAAAAATCTATACATATCTAGACTGTGAGACCATTTTTAAATGAAACTAGACTCAATTACCTTCAAAACGATAGGTGGCACGACCCGTAACGACTTACGGATCAAAAGTTATGATTTTTCAAAAAGTGCCAAAAATTTTACCGAGGCGCCCATCCGATCGGATCGCCATCCATCCGAATCGGATGGAGCCTGTTGATCCACCAAAAACACGAAAAAGTCCGTAACTCGCAAACCAGACCTCGAAACTTCACCAAACCTTCCAGATTTACTTGGTACACTATTTGGCTCATTTTCAAATAAAAACTTTCACCGTTTGACCTCCCGAGATAGTACTTCTCATATTAGCCACATTAAACCCATTTTGACCCATTTCACTACAAAACCACTTATACCCTTTCATTTTTTTTACCAAACTTGACCACTAACATTACTTTAACATATAAAACATGATCCATACACACTTGACCCAT
Source organism: Artemisia tridentata subsp. tridentata (assembly GCA_021014915.2). Lineage (NCBI taxonomy): Eukaryota > Viridiplantae > Streptophyta > Magnoliopsida > Asterales > Asteraceae > Artemisia > Artemisia tridentata. The sequence goes on from CP139507.1 coordinate 313,539,903, forward strand.
TTATACCTCAAAATGGGTGAGAACCCGTTTATACCAAACACCCCCTTAAATACCATTTCAACTACACACTTTTTACCCATAACACTTATTCACTATATAACCATTTAAACTCATTCATAACTTGACATTTCTAATATATTGCAAGGTTTTTAGTACAAGGTCTTGACCCGTAACTTCCCAAAATGGGTGGGATTGGCTAATTGCCAAACACCCTCCTTAAACCACCATAACCACAAACATAAAGACTTCTTGACATGTACATAAACTTGACTCATGAACTAACATGAACAATGACCGTTGACTAACAAAATGACCATATGAGATGAAATATACCCAAAACACGAAAAGACACGTCGGGGACTTCCAACTTCAACACGCTTGGTCCAAAAGAAAACGGTCTTCTACTACAAACTTCTTCTAGCATGAAATTCTACTACATAATCACATAACCTTATCTTTACCTTTGCTCGATTCTTCGGTACCTATCAAGAAAACATTACAACTAAACACGTAAGCGAAACGCTTAGTAAGTACATGGCATAACAAGCTAACATCATAAATCATACATAACCATAACTAGTATAAGCACTAGTTAAGCTAGCGATATAGGGGCACTTACCTCACGCCAAAATAGTCGGCCTAAACACGATCAACCCATAAGGTTGAACCTCATCCCATAGTTAGCCCAACGACTAACTAAGCTAAGCCTAGTGATGGATCAATAACTAGCTAACTCGCACCCTATACCCTATCCTTCACCATTATCATGTAATTAAACATGATAAAGCTAACAACATAAACCATTATCATACCAAGATATGATAAAGCTAACAAGAACATGTTATAGCCAATATACTTACCTTGATTCTTAAATCACAACTTCACTAGCAACACTTCCCACTTCTCACTTGCTCCTTATATCACCATCATCTCAAATTAGAGACTAATTAACTAACTAATCATGAATTATTAACCTTTGATCATTATGATCAATTATTATAACATGAACCCTAATTTCATCATTTAGGGGAAGTACTTACTTGTGATATCTTATAAGGATTTGAGTTACTAGAGCTTGACTCTTTACTAATTGCTTTAATCAAAGGTAGAAGAACCCACTTGATCTTTTCCCTCTTTTTTTCCTTTTTCCTGGATCGACACCACAACCTCACACTCTCAATATTTCTAGACTTTTCTCAATTATCCCAAGTATTAGATATTTAACTAATAAACTTTGCCTATATGGCAAGACTAGTCCTCCAAGTTTCTTTCTTTCTAAATCGATCACACATATTTACCACTTAACACATAAAACATAATACATAACTTATTAAATACATATATAGTACCTTACCGGGATATGGGTGTAACAATTATCCCCTCCTTAAAATAAGATTTCGTCCTCGAAATCTACTCTTGAAATAAATGAGGATACTCATTCCTCATCTTCTCCTCTAGCTCCCATCTAATACTTGTACCCTTACGATGTCTCCATTGCACTTTTACTAGCGGAATTTCCTTGTTTCGAAGTTGCCTCACTTTCCTTCCTAATATCGCTTCCGGTTCATCCTTTTATGAAATCATTTCCGGATCTATCTCGATATCATCTAAAGTGACCACACTAGCCTCATCCGCTAAACATTTTCTCAAGTAAGACACATGAAAGGTATTATGAATACCTCTCATTTCTTCGGGCAATTCCAACACATATGCTACCTCGCCAACACGTTTCAAGATTTTAAACGGCCCTATAAATTGCGGACTTAATTTTCCCTTGTTTTTGAACCTAAAAACACCCTTCCACGGAGAAACTTTTAGCATAACCAAATCACCTACCTCGAATTCAATTGGCCTTCTTCGATTATCGGCATAACTTTTCCACCTATCTTGTGCCGCCTTAAGTCTTGCTCGAATCATTTCAATCTTTTCCGTCGTCGCCAACACTATATCCGTGCTAGCCAATTCCCTCCTTCCAACTTCTTCCCAACATACGGGGGTCCTATACTTTCTACCATAGAGCATCTCATAGGGTGGCATGCCTATACTAGCATGATAACTATTATTGTAGGCGAATTCAACTAAAGGCAAATGATCATCCCAGTTACCTCCAAAGTCAATCATGCAAGCTCGTAGCATATCTTCTAACGTTTGGATCGTTCTCTCGCTTTGTCCATCGGTTTGAGGATGAAAATTTGTTCTCATATGTAATCTCATACCAAGTTCGTCTTGAAAACTTTGCCAAAAGTTCGAAGTGAAACACCCGTCTCGATCGGAAACTATAGAAATAGGTACTCCATGACGCGCAACTATCTCGTTAACATAAATCTTTGCTAACTTATGAACATGCATATTCTCCCTAATCGGAATAAAGTGAGCACTTTTATTTAAATGATCGACTACTACCCAAATTGCATCATTGTTCTTCCTCGTCTTTGGCAATTTCGTAATGAAGTCCATAGTAATCTTCTCCCACTTCCAAACTGGAATGTCTAAAGGCTTCACTTTTCCATACGGCTTTTGGTGTTCGGCTTTCACCTTCAAACAAGTTAAACATCTTTCCACATACTTCACGCAATCTCTTTTCATACCCGGCCACCAATAGTTTCTTTTCAAATCAAGGTACATTTTCGTAGCTCCCGGATGAATAGAATACTTCGATTTATGGGCTTCTTCCATGAGTAATTCTTTAATGTCGCTTCGAAAAGGAATATAAACTCTCCCATACCGTGTCTTAATTCCTCGGTTGTCTTCTTCAAGATGAGAAATGTGAGAAGTGATACGTTCTTTCTCATGATTCTCTTCTTTTAATGCTTCCTCCTGAGCTAACTTAATTCTGTCGAAAAGATCAGATGTGATAATCATTCTCAAGGAGTGAATCCGTGTAACATCACTTCGGCCCTGCGGACTTAGCGCATCCGCTACAACATTCGCCTTACCCGAATGGTAGCGAATTTCACAATCATAATCTTTCAACAAGTCTAACCACCTACGTTGCCTCATATTCGGATCCTTCTTATCAAGAAAATACTGAAGACTTCTATGGTCGGTGTAAATTATGAACTTCACACCATATAGATAATGTCTCCAAATCTTCAAAGCAAAGACTACGGCCGCAAATTCAAGATCATGAGTCGGATATTTCTCTTCGTGCTTCTTTAGTTGTCTTGAAGCATAAGCAATCACTTTACCCCTTTGCATAAGGACACATCCAAGACCGGAATAAGATGCATCACTATAGACTACCATGTCTTCGGTTCCCTCCGGTAACACTAAGATCGGTGCTTCACACAACCTCTTTCGTAAAGTACGGAAGGCTTCTTCTTGCTTCTCGCCCCACACAAAAGGAACATTCTTCTTGGTGAGTTCGGTTAACGAAGATGAAATTTTAGAAAAGTCTTGAATAAACCGTCGATAATAACCCGCGAGTCCTAGAAAACTTCGAATTTCACCAACGTTCTTCGGCGCTTGCCAATTCATCACGGCCTCGACCTTTGACGGGTCAACTTTAATACCATCGGGATTAATAACATGACCAAGGAACTGAACTTCTTGCAACCAAAATTCACATTTCGAGAATTTAGCATACAATCTTTCTTTTCTCAACGTTTCAAGGATTTCTCGAAGATGTAGTTCATGTTCTTCCTTGCTCTTAGAATAGATAAGGATATCATCGATGAACACTATAACGAATTTATCCAACATCGGTCTACATACACGGTTCATGAGATCCATGAAAACCGCAGGCGCATTCGTAAGACCAAAGGGCATGACCGTAAACTCGTAATGTCCATAACGGGTCCTAAAAGCCGTCTTAGGAATATCTTCTTCTCGAACCTTCAACTGATGATAACCCGAACGGAGATCAATCTTTGAAAACCACTTCGCACCTTGAAGCTGATCAAATAGATCATCTATTCTTGGCAACGGGTATACATTTTTCACCGTGACTTTGTTCAATTCACGGTAATCAATGCACATCCGCATACTACCGTCTTTCTTTTTAACGAACAGAATCGGAGCTCCCCATGGTGAGCTACTAGGGCGAATAAAACCCTTGTCAAGTAACTCTTGGAGTTGGCTCATTAGCTCTTTCATTTCAGAAGGAGCAAGGCGATAAGGAGTTTTGGCGATAGGAGTAGCACCTGGAACAAGATCAATACGGAACTCAACTTGTCTGTCAGGTGGAATACCCGGCAAATCTTTCGGAAATACATCGCGGAATTCATTAACAATCGGAACATCATCGATACTTTTCTTCTCAAAACTCGTATCTACCACGTGCGCCATAAAAGCGAGACAACCACGTGATAAATATTTCCTAGCCTTCATTACGGAACATAATTTTAACTCGCCCTCCCTTTTATCACCATAAATCATCATTTCTCGACCGCTAGGATTTACAACTCGAACTATCTTTTGTCTACATAAGATGGCAGCATGGTGTTTACCCAACCAATCCATACCAATGATAATGTCAAACTCTCCAAGCATTATGGGAATTAGATCAATCCTAAAAACGCTCTCATCAATCTCTATCTCTACATTACGATACACGCTAGACACCACAACAACTTTACTATCGGCAATTTCAACTTCTACGGGTGTCGAAAGTTTATCTAGGGGAGTGGACAATTCCTTACTGAAACTATAAGATACAAAGGATACGCTTGCGCCCGAGTCATACAAAACACGAGCAGGCTTGGAATTAACGAGAATTATACCTGTGACGACATCTGAACCCGACTTCACTTCTTCGGCACTCATTTGATAAACACAAGTTGTAGGCCTCGAAACCTCAACCTTTTCTCTTTTAATCGGTTTAAACGGCTTCGCTTGCTTAGGATTGGCCTTAGGACATTCACTTACCTTATGTCCTTCTTCGTTGCAACCATAACATATCACCAAAGGCTTGGTACAGTTCTTGCTAATATGGCTAGGATCCCCACATTTATAACATCCCTTCATCCCAGATTTACATTCTCCCATATGGTTCTTACCGCACCTATTACACTTAGGAGGTAACTTCCCCGTGTTGTCCTTCTTTGTGAAATCAAATCTGCCTCGCTTACCAAATGTTGATGGTTGATCTTGCTTCCGTTTTAAGTCTTTCTTCTCCTTGCCTTTCATTCTATCCAAATCTGCTTCACGAGTACGTGCCCTGCTTAGAAGATCCTCCATGGTGGTGCACTTGAAAGGTGATACTATCGTACGAATTTCATCCTTGAGCATCCTTTGAAATTTATCAACTTTAAGCTTTTCGTTATTAAGATACTCCCGGCAATATTGCACCATGTCACAAAACTTTCCCCACAACTCGTTCACCGATTCATCCATTTGCACAAGAGTGTGGAATGCTTCTCTTATTTTATCAATTTCCTCCGCGGGAGCATACTCTTTCATGAACACTTCCTTAAATTGATCCCACGTGCACAACTCTCTCCAAGCACTACCCTTCTCATTTGCCTTGCCTTCCCACCATACTTTAGCCCGTTCTCGAAGGTAATTAGTAGCAAAGTTTACCTTATCCTCCTCTACACAACGACTTGTACGAAAAGCCCCTTCTATATCGGTAATCCATCTAGAACTCTTTAACGGATCAAGAGTTCCCGTAAACGTGGGTGGAGCACAAGCGGTGAAATCACGGTAGGTGGACTTCTCCTTCCCTACACCGGGTCTAGCATTCGAGTCATTCACTAATTCCTCACTCTTCTTAAGCTTCTCAATCTCCTCTTGAAATATCTTTTGTAAGTTCTCGGTTGTTTTGTTGACATAATAGGGCATAACTTTCTCAATAGCCCTTCCTACTCTATCAATCACCAAAGTATCCAATTCTTTCAACTCAGCTCTCGTAAAACTTCTAGGGTTAAGATTTTCCGGTAATGACATTGACTTGACACTACTAGAATTTCCCTCATCATCTGTATCATCATCATGGCGGGAGGAGGTCATCCTTAACACCTCCTTATTTTGAATAGCCGCCATCTTTTCTACTAAACTGAAATTTAACAATTCACACTATCAAGCATAATCATATACATGTAGATGCATGAATGACATATATATATATATATATATATATATATAATATATATATATATATATATATATATATATTATATATATATATATAACTTTACTCTAGCACCCTAGTTCGTCATTTATGCATGGTCTACATGATTTCAATTTCACATATATACTATATTTTTATCACTACGGTGGTCAGGCGTAATCATAAAAATTTTGAACATATGTGTCCCCAAAATCATCCAAACAATACACAATTAACGAACGCTACTCCTAAACGCATCAACGTAAGGCCTAAGTTTAGGAAATCCTAAAGTGAAATCCTAAATCTCTTAGACCGAAGCTCTGATACCAAGTTGTAACGCCCCGTGACCAAAAACAACTAAAAACATGAAAATTTTTCGCAAAATGTACACCCTGAAACTGACACCCTGTTACTCTTTTGCAACTTGACAAAAATCTATACATATCTAGACTGTGAGACTATTTTTAAATGAAACTAGACTCAATTACCTTCAAAACGATAGGTGGCACGACCCGTGAAGACTTACAGATCAAAAGTTATGATTTTTCAAAAAGTGCCAAAAATTTTACCGGGGCGCCCATCCGATCGGATCGCCATCCATCCGAATCGAATGGAGCCTGCTGATCCACCAAAAACACGAAAAAGTTCGTAACTCGCAAACCAGACCTCGAAACTTCACCAAACCTTCCAGATTTACTTGGTACACTATTTGGCTCATTTTCATATAAAAACTTTCATCGTTTGACCTCCCGAGATAGTACTTCTCATATTAGCCACATTAAACCCATTTTGACCCATTTCACTACAAAACCACTTATACCTTTTCATTTTTTTTTTACCAAACTTGACCACTAACATTACTTTAACATATAAAACATGATCCATACACACTTGACCCGTTTATACCTCAAAATGGGTGAGAACCCGTTTATACCAAACACCCCCTTAAATACCATTTCAACTACACACTTTTTACCCATAACACTTATTCACTATATAACCATTTAAACTCATTCATAACTTGACATTTCTAATATATTGCAAGATTGTTAGTACAAGGTCTTGACCCGTAACTTCCCAAAATGGGTGGGATTGGCTAATTGCCAAACACCCTCCTTAAACCACCGTAACCACAAACATAAAGACTTCTTGACATGTACATAAACTTGACTCATGAACTAACATGAACAATGACCGTTGACTAACAAAATGACCATATGAGATGAAATATACCAAAAACACGAAAAGACACGTCGGGGACTTCCAACTTCAACACGCTTGGTCCAAAAGAAAACGGTCTTCTACTACAAACTTCTTCTAGCATGAACTTCTACTACATAATCACATAACCTTATCTTTACCTTTGCTCGATTCTTCGGTACCTATCAAGAAAACATTACAACTAAACACGTAAGCGAAACACTTAGTAAGTACATGGCATAACAAGCTAACATCATAAATCATACATAACCATAACTAGTATAACCACTAGTTAAGCTAGCGATATAGGGGCACTTACCTCACGCCAACATAGTCGGCCTAAACACGATCAACCCATAAGGTTGAACCTCATCCCATAGTTAGCCCAACGACTAACTAAGCTAAGCCTAGTGATGGATCCATAACTAGCTAACTCGCACCCTATACCCTATCCTTCACCATTACCATGTAATTAAACATGATAAAGCTAACAACATAAACCATTATCATACCAAGATATGATAAAGCTAACAAGAACATGTTATAGCCAATATACTTACCTTGATTCTTAAATCACAACTTCACTAGCAACACTTCCCACTTCTCACTTGCTCCCTATATCACCATCATCTCAAATTAGAGACTAATTAACTAACTAATCATGAATTATTAACCTTTGATCATTATGATCAATTATTATAACATGAACCCTAATTTCATCATTTAGGGGAAGTACTTACTTGTGATATCTTATAAGGATTTGAGTTACTAGAGCTTGACTCTTTACTAATTGCTTTAATCAAAGGTAGAAGAACCCACTTGATCTTTTCCCTCTCTTTTTCCTTTTTCCTGGATCGACACCACAACCTCACACTCTCAATATTTCTAGACTTTTCTCAATTATCCCAAGTATTAGATATTTAACTAATAAACTTTGCCTATATGGTAAGACTAGTCCTCCAAGTTTCTTTCTTTCTAAATCGATCACACATATTTACCACTTAACACATAAAACATAATACATAACTTATTAAATACATATATAGTACCTTACCGGGATATGGGTGTAACACTAATAGAAAATGACTCAAAAAGAGACGTTTTTAGATAAAACAGTTATCATTCATTTATTTAATCAGAGTTTTACAAAAGAGTGGTCCCAGCGGGAGTTATTGAAATACATATATTTTGTATGAATGATAACAAAATGAACACCCTTTTTATAAGAAAGTCCATAGCCACTCCGTGCCAAGTTGTGCTTTAGTTACCTGAGATAAAACATGCTAAAAAGTCAACACAAGGGTTGAGTGAATCCATAGTGTTTATATAGTAATACTTGGTTGAACATAAGTTGAGTAATAGTAAAACAATAATATTGCAGTACAGTATATTTCCCTAAGCCTCATGACATGCAAACGTTAACAGTAGGACATCACAAGAGTGATGTAAATTACTGACATAATTAAATGTAGTAATAATGCCCTCGGGTAGGAGCTTGCCATCCTCCTATTTAGTCTCAAATAAAGTGCATTTGTCTATCAATCCGGCTAGCATTAAAGCTATCTATCCGGCTAGTACAAATGGGTCGTCAACCTCCAATAGATCTATTCACTATATTCGCGTTCACTCGCAAGTGATTAATGGCTCATGATATGAGGGTCCTTTTAGTGGCAACAATGTAAGCTTAGGCAATATCAATCAGGATAGCATACAGAAAAATAATTGTGTTCAGGTTTGTAGCATGTATCTCCCCACAAGTTTGAAAAACGTATAAAGTGGGACTATGAACTCACCTTGGTGTTACAGTAGTCTGATTGGAAAGTAAATCAAGTGTGGTGAATAAACTGCTCCGACAAGCAACCTAGGTGAATATGTCAAGTTTTAGCATTCGTATTCAAACCTTAAATACGTGTTTGGATATTCGTATAGCAAGTGTTTTGTTGGTGGTTAAGTGTTGAACGAGACAACATGAAGTCTCTTCAAAAGTTAGTGGATGATAATATTTATTATATTTCATTTTTAGTGTTTGATTGATCGTTAATGAAATAGAAGTATCCCGTTTATTAGTTTTTATCAAAAACGAGCCAAAAGTATATTTCTCAAAATAATATAAAAGGTTACCCTTATACCCCTAAACTTTCATAAAATGACAACTTTTACCCCTGTGGTTTCAAAAGTGACACTTTATACCCTTAACTATGAGTCGTTTACAATTTTCACCAAGTTTCAAAATGTTATAGTTTTCACCCTCAAGTATTTTAGTCGTTGCGTCCGTTGTCCTTATTTCATTTTTGTTGTGTTTTAAGTTTAGAAAAGGGTGTGGTTCATTACGGCTTGTTAATATAAGTTGTATTAAATTTTCAAATAAGTTTTTTAACAGCTTAATAGCTTATATTCTTAGCTTATGAGTTTAAAATAAATCAAAAGGGTGCGTTAGGTTTTTAGGTCGAGACACCAAAAAGAACAAAGAAAATAAACGAGGCCCGATGATCTTTTGACAATGTTTCTATGGTTTTATAAAATTTGTTACGAGCTTATTAAAGGAGCTAAATCTCGTAGCTTAAATCTTTTAGCTTATAGGCTATTTAATTCATCAAAGAGGGGTGTTTGGCTTGTTCTCGGTAAAGAAAGAAAAGAAAAAGAAACCAAATCTGATTCTTGAAACTTTATGGAATTTTTTGTGTAGCTTATTAATAGGTTACTTAGCTTATCTAGAAGACTTATTAAGGAGTTTAAGGCTTATAGTTTAGTGTATAGCAAAAACATATGGTATAAAGGGTGTTTGGTTTTGTACTCGCGACCATGAAAAGAACAAGAAAAATTGAGCGAGGTCTATAGAGTTTTGACCAGGATGTTGGGAATTAAATATTCAAGAAGTTAAATATCGGGTTCTATTCAAAGAAATACGTTAAGTGTGATTCTGCTGCTAGTGCATATTGGTTCCTGCTGTTAATGTTGTTCCTGCTGCTAGAACATTTGATTCTGCTGCTAGCGATAAATGATTCTGCTGCTAGGCTTAGCATTCTGCTGTTTTTGATCCTGCTACTATTTACTTGTTCCTGCTGCTAGCGATAACTCATTGCTGCTGCTAATGAACATTCTGCTGCTGAGTGGATAAGATTGAAAAGATATTATTTGTATTTTGGTCAACAATATACGGTAGATAATATCTTACCCCATGTGCTTAGTTAACAAGTTGTGTATACAGATACATGTTGTATCTTATGTACTGACACTCTAAAGATAAGTTAACAAGTAAGTCGGCTAGACTTTAAGCAATATGTAAAGATCTTCTTGGACTATAAAAGAGGATCTTAGACTCGATATTATGTGTAGATGTTAAGTGTCTAAGTGTGTTATTATTTTAGAATCTCTCATAACTGTTAAGACTTAGAATAAACACAAAACATCACAAGTTAGAAAAACATAAGATTCAAGGTTGTAACCCTAGTGATATTTCAAGATCACTCATATTATTATCATTAATAATATTGAATCGTTTGGTGATAATCTTTATGTGTTCATTGCTAACTAACAAACATAACAATTCCATTTCCATAACATACACAACCTTCTAAGTGTGATTGAGTGAATTCCGCGCACTTAATCATATTAACACAACATATCATATACACAAAGTTGACAAGGTTTAACCACCTTATAGTGTATCTAGAGGATCCTAACAAGTGGTATCAGAGCAAGGCTGATATAGTTGTTTTTAGAAGAAACAGAAATGGATGTACAAGATGTTCAAACCAATATTGCTGCAAAGTTGCCCATGATCAAACCAAATGAGTTTGAGTTATGGAGGATGAGAGTTGAGCAATATTTTATGGTTCAAGATTATGCTCTTTGGGATATAATTCAGTATGGTGATTCCTTCACTCTAGGCTATTCAGATGTTCTTGTTGAAGGGAAAACAGTTAGAAAAAGAAATACTGGACCAGTTTCAAATGAAGAAAAGATACAAAAGAGAAATGATCAGAAAGCAAGAAACTTGTTGCTTATGACCATTCCTGGTGAGCAGATGCTATCTTTTAGCAAATATCTTGATGCAAAAACTCTTTTTGAAGAGATTTGTGCATGGTTTGGTGGTAATGAAACTACCAAAAAGACACAGAAGACATTACTAAAGCAACAATTTGAAAACTTTACTGCTTTTAGTAATGAGTCTCTTGATAAGCTGTTTTCAAGATTACACAAGCTTGTCAGTCAGTTAGCTGTGTTGGGTGTTGAGACAGAGAAGGAAGATCTCAACATGAAGTTCTTGAAAAGTCTACCTGATGAATTCCATACTCATGTTATTGTCTGGATGAACAAACCAGAAATTGAAACAATGAAACTTAATGATTTGTTCAACAACTTTAAAATTGTTGAACAAAGTCTAAAGAGGGGTGGAAATTATGGTACTAGTTCTGGGAATGCGGCACTTTTGTCAACTCCCAGTGTTAGTCATTCAGAAGAGGTAGATGAAGTTGAAAGTGTTTCTAATGCTACTTATGGTGGTCCTTCTGCTAGTTTACAAAAGGATGTTGCTGGACTTGGAGATCCAACATTTTATGCCTTTATAACCAGTCAATCTAGTGGTTCTCCTCTAAATCATGAAGACCTTGAGCAGGTAGATGGTGATGATTTGGAAGAGATGGATATTAAGTGGCAAGTTGCTTTACTTAGCATGAGGGCTAAGAATTTTTGGCAAAAAACTGGAAAGCAAATTACCATAAATGGTAATGATACTGCTGGGTTTGATAAGAAGAAAGTGGAATGTTTTAACTGTCATAGGTTGGGACACTTTGCTAAAGAATGTAGAAGCCCAAGGAAGCAGGATAATAGGAACACATGGTATAAGCAAGAGAGGAAGAAGGAAGTACTGGTGGAAGAGCCAAAGGCTATGCTGGCTATTGATGGTATTGGATATGATTGGAGCTCTATGGCTGTTGAAGAGGAAGCACCACCAAATGCTGCTCTTATGGCCAATGAATTTGCTCTAATGGCCTTTTCTGATTCAAAGGTAGATGCCATTCCTACTTGTACTAATTCATGTCCTTATCTTAAAAATTATGAAGACATTAAAAAGAGATTTGATGCTTTTAGAGAAGAGTTAATTGATGCCCTTCATAATTTAGCTAATCATAAGAGATGTGTAGGAGTTCTAGAAAAACAAATCCAACATTTTCAAAAGAATGAATCTACGTTTACTGATGACTTAAATGCTTTAAAAAGAGGAATAGCATTTAGAGATGAATTACTTAATGATCAAAGTAAACAGTTATCTGAAGCCAATAATAAAACTGAAAATGTTAAGATAACTATAGATGCTTTAGCTGAGGCATCAGAAGGAATGAATAAGATTTGGGAAGCTCAAGTAATTGATAAAGCTAATTCAGGTGTAGGTTACAAATTTGTTCCTCCACCATACAGAGGTGTTCATTCACCTCCAGGTGTTGACCTAGCACACACAGGTTTAGCTGAGTTTCAAGAACCAATCATGGAATATGGTTCTAAGGCTAGTAAGAGTCTTAAGGTAGAAAAGATAAGTAAAAGTTTAGATAAAACTTTACTTTATCAGGACAAGGTGTCCTTTGTTAAGAAAGGAGATGCTATAGTTGTTGAGGATTGTACAACTAAGAGTGATGATGAAGAAGAACAGGTTATGTCTAAACCTGAAGTGGTTAAGAAAGTTGGAACAAGTGTTCCTAAGATAGTCAAACACAATACTGATAGGCCTAAATCAAACATTAAGCATGTTAGGCAACCAGTTAGATATTGTGAACAATATAGAACCACCAACAAGCCCAGAGGTAACCAAAGGAATTGGAACAACCTCAAGTCTAACCAATTAGGTGATGATTTTGCTTTTTATAACAAAGCTTGTTACACATGTGGTAGTTTTGACCATCTTGCAGCTTTCTGCAACCAATGGGTATCTGGGTATGAAAACAATAGAGTGAACTACAAAAGGCAAACTCCTAAGTCTCACTTTCACTCTAGTTCTAAGAAAACAAACCCCAGAGTAGTCAAAAACAAGTCTGGCTCAAACTCAGATCCTGCTGCTAGACTAATGGTTCCTGCTGCTAGACAAATTGTTCCTGCTGCTCGACCATTTATGACTATTAACCCAAAATCAACAGCTAAGGGTGCAAAAACAACTTTCAAACATGCACCAACAACTGTTCTAAGGCCCATTCAAACAAAAGCAGTGGTCCAAAAATAAGTTTGGAAACCAAAGGGTAGAACTGAAAAGTTAGCAGTTCCTGCTGCTAAGCAATCAGTTCCTGCTGCTAAGGGAAACAGGGCAAATGCTGTTAAGGCCTCAGCATGTTGGATTCTAAAATCCAATGTTGCATCAACTGTCCTTAAAAGATTGAATTACATTGATGCAAGAGGCAGATCCAAGTCAGTAATGGCTTGGATCCCCAAAAGAAACTAACACTCTTATTTGTGTGCAGGAACATTCAATTGATAAACAAGGAGATCAAGGATTCTCAGATAGTGGATGTTCAAGGCACATGACAGGCAACATGTCTTATCTTTCAGATTTTCAATCATTCAATGGAGGATATGTTACCTTTGGAGGGGGTGTTCGTGGCAAAATTTCTGGTAAAGGTACAATCAAAACCGGAAATTTAGATTTTGAAGATGTGTTCTATGTAAAAGAGCTAAATTATAATCTTTTTAGTGTCTCACAAATGTGTGACAAAAAGAACAATGTTCTTTTCTGTGAGACTGAATGTTTTGTACTTTCTCCTGATTTTAAGATGCCTGATGTAAGTCAAGTACTTCTTAGAATTCCTAGAAAAGGCAATATGTACAGTGTAGACATGAAGAACATTATTCCTAAAAAGAATTTAACTTGTCTTGTTGCAAAGGCCACATTGGATGAATCAATGAAAAGGCATAGAAGGCTTGGTCATATTAATTTCAAAACCATAAATAAAATTGTTAAGAATGGTTTGGTAAGAGGTTTACCTCACAAAAGATTTGAAAATGATCAAACATGCATTGCTTGTCTAAAAGGCAAACAACACAAAGCCACTTGTAAGCCCAAGATTTTTAACTCTATCAATTAATCTTTGTTTATGCTGCATATGGACTTATTTGGACCTGTTTCAGTAATGAGCATAATGCATAAGAGATATTGTCTAGTTATTACTGATGACTATAGCAGATTTACATGGGTTTTCTTTCTATCTACTAAGGATGAGACTACAAGCATCCTTAAGGACTTCATTACACAGATAGAAAACCAAGTAAGCAAGAAAGTAAAAGTCATTAGATGTGATAATGGGACAGAGTTTAAGAATAGAGTTATGGATGATTTCTGCAAACAAAAAGGTATTAGAAGAGAATTTAGTGTTGCTAGAACACCACAACAGAATGGTGTTGTTGAGAGAAAGAATAGAACACTAATTGAAGCTGCTAGAACAATGTTAGCTGATTCTAAGCTACCAATAACCTTTTGGGCTGAGGCAGTCAACACTGCTTGCTATGTTTAAAATAGAGTTTTAGTTGTGCAGCCTCACAATAAGACATCATATGAACTTTTTAATGGTAGAACTCCTGCAATAGGATTTCTTAGACCTTTTGGATGTCATGTGACCATTCTCAATACCTTAGACCATTTAGGAAAATTCGATGGTAAAGCAGATGAAGGATTCTTTGTTGGTTATTCTCTTAATAGCAAAGCATTTAGAGTTTACAACACAAGAACAGAAATAGTAGAGGAAAACCTACATGTGGAGTTTTTGGAAAACAAATCCAATGTAGAAGGTCAAGGACCAAAATGGCTATTTGATCTAGAGTATCTAACCAATTCAATGAATTATGTGCCTTTTGTTGCAGAAACTAATGATTTTGCAGGTTCTAATACAACAAATGAGGCAGAGTTAGAGAAAGATCAAAATGATGTAATAATGCCAATAGGGTCAAGTACAATTGTGGAATCAACTTCAACAACTGATGAATCTTCTTATGGTAAAGTTAAAAAAGGTGTTAAAGATGAAAGCAAAGAATATGGAACTCAGGAACAACAAAATGTTTCTGCTGGTAGCATTTCTGTTGCTGCTGGTAGTGTCTCTGTTTCTGCTGGTGATTCTGCTGCTAAGCTTACTGATTCTGCTGTTCGGCCAAATGACTCTGCTGCTGGCCCTTCAGAAACAAAAGAAGCAGAATTCTCAGATAATGAGGTGGATTTCAACAATCTTCCATCAAATTATCAAGTTCCTTCTACTCCACAAACAAGAATTCACAAAGTTCACTCCCGAGATAATGTGATTAGAGATGTACAGTCAGGTGTGAAGACAAGACATCAATTGATGACTTCAGACCAACAAGGGCTTCTTGATGCCCTTTATGCTTCAAAACAGCATGAGCTTTCAAACTCTTGCTTGTTTGTATGTTTTCTCTCACAAGCTGAACCAAAGACCATTCTGAAAGCCCTAGATGATTCAAGCTGGTTAGAGGCTATGCAAGAAGAGCTTCTTCAGTTCAAGATTCAGAAGGTATGGGTGCTAGTTGATTTACCTACAGGTGTGAAGGTAATTGGCACTAGATGGGTTTTCAAGAACAAAAGGGATGAAAGAGGAATTGTGATTAAGAATAAGGCTAGATTAGTAGCCCAAGGGTACACACAAGAAGAAGGGATAGACTATGATGAGGTTTATGCTCCTGTAGCAAGGATTGAGGCAATTAGGCTTTTCTTAGCTTATGCTTCATTTTTAGGCTTCACAGTCTACCAAATGGATGTCAAGAGTGCATTTTTATATGGTAAAATTGAAGAAGAGGTGTATGTTTCACAACCTCCAGGCTTCATTGACCCATTACATCCAAACAAAGTGTACAGAGTAGTGAAAGCTCTATATGGCCTTCATCAGGCACCAAGAGCTTGGTATGCAACACTAGCTTCCTACTTATTAGAAAATGGATTTCAAAGAGGAAAGATTGATCAGACACTTTTCATCAAACAGCACAAGAAGGATCTTCTGTTAGTGCAGGTGTATGTGGATGACATTATCTTTGGATCTACTAGGAAAGAGATGTGTTTAGATTAAGTGTCTGTTATACACTTGATCCCTTCAAAATGGTTGAAAGTAGTATGATTTTTCAATTCTAAAATCATGAACATACTGCTAAGTCAAATAATTTCTTAAACAAGGATTTTCAAGAGATTCACAAAAACCATCCATTGATGGACCATGAATCAAATGTCCACTGATTCACCTCTCATAGGAGTTAACACACCTAGAAGTGATGAGGGCAGTAACTTAAACTCTTAAGGAATTGATGGCTTCATGTACAACATTGTCTGAAAACAAGTTCACATTGGTAGATCAGATAATGATGGGATGATGGTGAGATCTTCCAAACAGGGGAGGATAAAATTTTATTTGCTTCAAGGGAGAAAAACATCTCACGGGAGGAAATAAAAGCCCAAGGAAAGGAAGAAAAAATCCAATGTTATGGAAGGAGAAGACAAGAGCATACAAGATGATGAGGAGGTTGAAAATGACAAGAATAGAGCTTATTCTGGAGTATTATATATATTCAGAAGGGATGAAGCATTCCAAAGGAGAAAGTTCTATCTAGGTCAAACGGAGAAAAGTTTCAATTTCACTTGCAAAAACATACTGATAGATGATTTCACTTGTTGAAACAAGCATCCAAGATACACAGCATCATTGCCTCTTATAATTCCTCCATCCAAGGAAATTGCACCATCTTTTAGTCCAAGATTGGAGCAATGTGTTGATATTGTTAAAGTCAAAGAACAAAGCAGATGAATTACTCAGAAGATATTTAATCTTGAAGAACAGAAGTGTTTGAAAGATCTTCACAATCAATGATTTAATTCAGAAACATGTTGAAATGGATTCACATGTTTAGGGGAGGATTGTTGGGAATTAAATATTCAAGAAGTTAAATATCAGGTTCTATTCAAAGAAATACGTTAAGTGTGATTCTGCTGCTAGTGCATATTGGTTCCTGCTGTTAATGTTGTTCCTGCTGCTAGAACATTTGATTCTGCTGCTAGCGATAAATGATTCTGCTGCTAGGCTTAGCATTCTGCTGCTGTTGATCCTGCTGCTATTTTACTTGTTCCTGCTGCTAGCGATAACTCATTGCTGCTGCTAATGAACATTCTGCTGCTGAGTGGATAAGATTGAAAAGATATTATTTGTATTTTGGTCAACAATATACGGTAGATAATATCTTACCCCATGTGCTTAGTTAACAAGTTGTGTACACAGATACATGTTGTATCTTATGTACTGACACTCTAAAGATAAGTTAACAAGTAAGTCGGCTAGACTTTAAGCAATATGTAAAGATCTTCTTGGACTATAAAAGAGGATCTTAGACTCGATATTATGTGTAGATGTTAAGTGTCTAAGTGTGTTATTATTTTAGAATCTCTCATTACTGTTAAGACTTAGAATAAACACAAAACATCACAAGTTAGAAAAACATAAGATTCAAGGTTGTAACCCTAGTGATATTTCAAGATCACTCGTATTATTATCATTAATAATATTGAATCGTTTTGTGATAATCTTTATGTGTTCATTGCTAACTAAAAAACATAACAATTCCATTTCCATAAAATACACAACCTTCTAAGTGTGATTGAGCGAATTCCGCGCACTTAATCATATTAACACAACATATCATATACACAAAGTTGACAAGGTTTAACCACCTTATAGTGTATCTAGCGAATCCTATAGAGTTTTGACCAGGATCTTGGGGCTTTATGAAGTCTCCTAGGAGCTTGTTAAAAGGGCTTATTGGCTTGGCTTATAATCTTTAGCTTATGGTTGAAAGGTAAGGCTAAAAAGGGGTGTTTGGGTTTTCTAGGATGCGACATACCAAAAAGAAACACAAAAAATAAGCGAGGCATGTACAGCTTTTGGCCAGGTTTTTGGGGTTTTGTAAAGTCACTTAGGAGCTTATTAGGAGGGCTTAATATCTTAGGTTATAACTTTTAGCTTGTGGGTTAAAATTTAGGTCCAAAAGGGGTGTTTGGTGTGTTTCTCGACCAGCAAGAAAAAGAAGAAAAATGTAAGTTAAACCTTAAAACTTATGGGCTTATTTTTGTGGCTTGTCAACATGTGAACTAGCTTATCTAGATGAATTAATTACGTATATCAAGGCTTAAAGTTTAAAAACAAAATTATAACTTATTAAAGGTGTTTGCTTGTTACTGGTAAAAACAGAAAAGAATGAAAACATAGTTTTTGGTCTTGGCCTTCAATTGTGACTTAATTAACCTTATGTTTAGGTGTAACTAAGACTTATAAAAGGAATAGAAAAGGGCTAGAAGGACTTACACTCTTGGAATTCGACTAGCACCAAAATGGGACCAAAGTGACTTCTAAGTGGAACAAGGCTCCTTCCAAGCTCCTAGGCTCTTTTGTATCCTTCTTCTACTTTTATGTGATGCTTATGATCAGAATGTGGGAGTGAGATTTAGTGTTTTGTTGTTTGATCAAGGAATGAGATGAAAAGAGGTTTTGGTCGATTTTTATAGAAAGAGGAATTTAGGGTTTTTTTGAAGTATCTAGTCACTTGGAGAGGTATGTTATGAGGAGGTGAGACAAGGTGATGTGTTCCTTAAAGTTGGTAAGGTTCATGTTTCGAAATGTGGAACAATCAAAACCACAAAAGAGCTTGACATGTTTGACTAATAATAGAATATTAGGGAACATGGTGAGGTGTATGGATTATCACCTAGGAAAGGGCTTAGTTAGGGTTTAGTTTGCATGTAACTTAGTTAGGGTTTGATTTGGTTGGTGTTTGGTTCGAAATGAACTAGGAATAACAAGGGTGTCGTTTAAGCTTGAGCTAATTGTACCAAAGCTTTAACATGTTTTACATAAAGTTTTTAGGAACCTAGGAGACTTAGTTAGGGTCCTTGGTTAGGTCTTGTTAAGTCTAATTAGGTTTAGTTAAGTCTAGTGTAGTAAAAATATAGTTTTTAGTTTTCATGCATTAGATACTTGTACCATAGGTTTTAGGACTTGTACTTTAGGTTTGAATATTATAAAAAAAACTAGGTTTAGGGTTAGTGCATAAAGGTCTTGTATTATGTATTTTAGAGTAAGTACACTAAGGTTTATGATGAGTTTTATATTAATGTCGAGTTTTTATGCATTAAGGATTTGTACATGTGCTTGAGAGACTTATACATTTATATTTTATAGAAATCATGTACACATTAATTAGGGTTTGTGATTTTATCACATAAAATCATAGGATTGTGAATTTAGGGCTTGTAACGGGAAATAGGGTAAAGTTTAGGTTTCCGTGCTTTAAAGGCTTGTACATTAGCTTTAGGGTTTTGTACTTTAGAGTTTGCACTTTAAGGGTCCTCAGTGCACTTTAGGGGTCCTCAATGCACTTTAGGGGTTATAGTGCACTTTAGGGGTTTTAGGAGAACTTTAATAGGTGGCAAACGTTTAGTGTGAGCATTTAATAATTGTACGATAACAAATTAACGTAAAGTGGAAAATAAAAGTTGAAAACTTTGGTACTTGACATATAAACATGTTTATGTGAAATAAACATAAGGCATGCTGGTGTCGGTCTGCGTGTGAGTACGTTTATTGAGGATATGAGTTACGTCACATTAGTTAGTCGTGGTGATCAGATAAACTGATAACGTTTAATCTTTTTTTTTATAAAAAATTATACGTAGAAAATGGATAAGTAATCTTTATTTATAATATTATATTAACTTAGTACAAGGTGAAATTTACCAGTGGTTACAGCATGTCACTTGACGAGCTAATTGTAAACCTCAAAGTTCATGAAATGGTAATGGAAAAAGATTCGGAGATAGTTAAGGGTAAAAAGGAAAAAGTCAAATCCATTGCCTTAAAAGCTAGAGTGGACTCAAGTGATGATGAAGAATCTAGCTTGGGTAGTGAAGATGAAGAATATGCCATGGCCGTAAGAGATTTCAAGAAGTTCTTTAGAAGATGAGGAAGATTCGTAAGACAACCTCGAGATGACAAGAAATCCTTTCGAAAGGATCGTGATGACAAGAAAGGAAAGGGCGCAAGAAAGTGTTTTAGATGTGGTGATACAAGTCATCTAATAGGAGATTGTCCCAAGACACCCAAAAACAATAATCAAAGGGCTTTTGTAAGTGGTGCTTGGAGTGAAAGTGAAGATGATGACGAGGAGCCAAAGAATGAAGAAATTGCTCTCATGGCTCAAGACTCAAACGAGGTACACTCTGACTCATCTTATTCTTCTATTGATGATGACACCTTGCAAAAGGAATATAACAAACTGTGTGAACTTAGCTTAAAAATCATAAACAAAAACAAATTTTTGAAAACCAAAAAGGAATTCTTAGAAAATGAAGTTTATGAGTTAAAAGAAAAAGCAAAACATTTAGAAAAGAATAAAGCTATTGACAAGGTATGTACATCGTGTCAAGAGCTTAGACTTGAATTAGAGAAACTTAAAATCACACATGATGCACTTATCAAACAAAACTCTAAGTTCAAAAGGTTTGATAAAAATATTTGTTGTGCGGATGAAATAATGAGAATCCAAAAATTACCACACGATAAAACTGGACTAGGATTTATGAAATTATGAGATTTAAGTAGTCTAAAGAAACAAGCCGAAAAAGTACAAGAAACTATTCCAACTGCCTCAGGGACCCACGGTTCAGAGGGAACCAAAAATTTGGTTCCGCCTGTGGAACAGTTTGGTTCTGTGGGTACCGCGGCAGAACAGAAAGTTCGTACGTCGGCTCGTACTGAGTTTGTTAAAGTCACAAAGAAACCTAACACTAATACAAATGAAACTAAACAAAAACCAGCTGTTACATCAGGATTAGGACTTGCTAAAAATGAGTGTAGATCCAAAACTACTCAACAAAGGCCTAAAACTCCTATTCCCAAACGCCCCTTTCCAAAAAGTAACTACAACGCACAACCCAACTATCATCATAATGGTTGGAATCAAAACTTCCCTAGACATTATCAAGCTCCTAACTATATGCCATGGAACTCATATCCACCATTTTCATACATGAATCAAGTTAATGGGATGTTTAACCAAAATGGACCCATGAGATATTGGGGACCAAATGCTTGAGTTTTTATATAACTTAGGTATGCTTGAAAGTCGGATTGGAACCGGACGAGTGGATAAAAGATAGTGGTTATTCAAGGCATATGACGGGAAACAAGAGTCTCTTCTCAACCTACCAATAATATGATGGAGGTAATGTCATTTTTGATAGCAAATTGAAAAGCAAAATCATCGGAAAATGTATTATCTCTCATGACTCTCTCTCTATTGATAATGTTGCTCATGTTGATAATCTAGGATTCAAACTACATAGTATTAGTCAACTATGCCGTAAAAAGTATAATGCTCAATTTAGTGAAAACGAAAGTAAAATACTAAAAGATGGAATAACCATAGCAAAAGGAGTTTTGAAAAACAACGTATACGTCATGAAAATTGATAAAACTTCTAGAGATAAACTTTGCTTAACTTCATTAGATGATTCCTCAAATCTTTGGCATAGACGATTTGGCCATGCTAATATGAGACATATCCAATCTCTATCCTCAAAAGATCTCGTTATGAACTTACCCAAGTTGAAATATGACCAACACTTTTGTGATGCTTGCAAAATTGGAAAACAAGTTCATAGTAGCCATAAGGCTAAAAATATGGTGTCTACATCTAGGTGTCTAGAACTTTTGCATATGGATTTATTTGGTCCATCCGCTATACAAAGTTATGGAGGCAACTTATACACTTTGGTCATAGTAGATGATTATTCAAGATACACTTGGACAAAGTTTTTGAAAAGTAAAAACGAAGCTTTTGATCAATTTGAAATTCTTAGTAAGAAAATTCAAAACCAACTAGATATTCGTATTGTGTCAATAAGAACGGATCATGGTCGTGAATTTGATAATGAAATACAATTTGGAAACTTTTGTGATGCCAACGGCATAACACATAATTTTTCGGCTCCTCATACTCCTTAGTCAAATGGTGTAGTAGAACGCAAAAACCGGACTCTTCAAGAGATGAGTAGAACAATGCTTAATGAACAAAACATACCACAAAAATTTTGGTGTAACGCCGTTGACACTTCAACCTATATTTTAAATAGAGTATTAATTCGACCATTTTTGAACAAAACACCATATGAACTATATAAAGGTAAAAACCCTACGCTAGGATACTTTAAAGTTTTTGGAAGTAAATATTTTATTTTAAACACTAAGGATTACCTCACCAAATTTGACCCAAAGTCTTATGAAGGTGTATTTCTTGGATATTCTCAAAATAGCAAAGCTTATATTGTTTTAAACAAAGAAACCTTGAGAGTCGAGGAATCGTTGAATGTAACATTTGACGAAAGTCCACCTCCCTCTAAGACATCACCTTTGGTAGATGATGACTTAGTTGAAAACGAAGAGAATATAAACAATGACAAGGAAGATGAACTATTAAACAAAGAAATTGTCAATATCAAAGAACCTAAAGGTCATCCATTAGATAGTGTCATAGGAAAAATAAATGAAAGAACCTTAAGATCACAAGTCCAAAATCAAAGCAACTTCTTTTGTTTTGTATCAACATTTGAACCCAAAAATATAAACGAAGCTATAAAAGATGAATCTTGGGTCATAGCAATGCAAGAAGAATTAAATCAATTCGTTAGAAATGATGTTTGGACATTAGTTCCTCAACCAAAAAGTCAAACAATAATTGGAACAAAATGGGTCTTTCAAAATAAAATGGATGAAAATGGTGTAGTGTCTAGAAGCATAGTTAGGCTAGTAGCACAAGGTTATAATCAACAAGAAGGCATTTACTACGATGAAACTTTTGCTCCGGTTGCTAGGCTCGAGTCTATTCAAATTTTACTCACATATGAATGTGCACATGATTTCAAACTTTTTTAAATGGATGTCAAAAGTGCATTTCTAAATGTATTTATAAATGAAGAAGCATATGTCGCACAACCTCCGGGTTTCATCGATTTTGAAAAACCTAATCATGTCTACAAACTTAAAAAGGCTTTATACGGACTTAAGCAAGCACCAAAAGCATGGTATGATCGACTTAAAACATTCTTAGTTGAACATAAGTACACCATGGGTTAGTAGACAACACTCTCTTCACCAAAAAAAAGGATTCACATATTATTATTGTTCAAATATATGTGGATGACATCATATTCGGATCAACTTGTCAAGAGCTATGTAATGATTTCTCAAAAATCATGCATGACGAGTTTGAGATGAGTATGATGGGAGAACTAAACTTTTTCTTAGGACTTCAAATCAAACAATTAGAAGATGGAATATTCTTTAACCAATCTAAATACATAAAAGACATGCTTAAGAAATTTGGTCTTGAAGACTCTAAACCCATTAAAACGCCTATGTCTTCGGAAACCAAACTCACCAAGGATAAAGAAGGTGAATCCATAGATAACACTAAATATAGAGGAATGATTGGTAGTCTACTCTACCCGACATTATGTTTAGTGTTTGTCTATGTGCTCGCTTTCAAGAGGATCCTAAAACATCACATCTTGAAGCCGTAAAACGAATTTTTAGATACATAAAAGGTACCACACACCTAGGATTATGGTATCCCAAAGGAACGGGAGTTGAAACCATAGTGTATGCCAACTCAGATCATGCCGGTGACTATGTTGATAGAAAAAGTACAAGTGGTATTTGTACTTTTGTTGGACATTGTCTCACCTCATGGTTTTCAAAGAAACAAACGGCTCTTTCCATCTCAACAACCGAAGCCGAATACGTATCAACAGGAAAAGCATGTCAACAAGCTCTATGGATGAAACAAGCTCTTATCGACTATGGAATTCAAATTAACGAGATCTCTATTCTTTGCGACAACAAAGGAGCTATCGACCTTAATAAAAATCCAGTTCAACATGCTCGAACTAAACACATTGAAATCCGTCATCATTTCCTTCGGGACAATGTTCAAAAAGGAAACATCTCAATCGAGAAAGTATCCTCAAAAGATAACATTGCCGATATTCTAACTAAACCTCTTAAACGAGAACCATTCAATCTCCTTAGACTTGGACTAGGACTAATGGAACCAAATTTGTAGTTTTAATCTTAGCTTAAACCTTCGTTTGTTCAAAACGACAAAACTGACAAAAACATGTTCTGGTACCAAGGAACCCTTCCACATAACGGACGAAACCTGATGTGTCACGGTTGTTGCAAGTTTTAAATTTAAAAAGGTCGAATTACCGAATATAGAAATAACACATACGAGCAAGTGAACTCGTCCGTTATAGCAAGATTATGATGGTAAGTCGGGATCGTTCGCAGGGATTTGTGAGTGAATCGAATTGTAAGCTAATAAAAGTAAATATCTTAAACAAGCAATGATGAAAATATAACACTTCAAATGATTAAAAGTACACTTGCTTAGACTAATATACTACTCTTGATATGCATGATTGTGATAACTCTTGTAAACATGTTGGTTATGATAATTAGTTTGGTAAACTAATCTATTGTTTTTACAAGTTAAACCTTCGTCAAGATTTTAGTTCATAAAAACAAGCATTACGTTTAACCAATCAATTCAAGATCAATTCAAGGTTCATAAGTTTGGGGTAACAAACTTAAACACAAAAATAATCTTTTGTTTTATCAAATACGCTTAGGAAATGGTCAATACGAAAGGTAACTGATTCATAGACAAATAGGTTACAATTGATTATAAAACTACTAATCTTCCGACCCTTGAAATAGTTTACAATCAATCCAATTTGATAGACAAAAGCATTCTTATTACAACCACAATTAACTTTCTTTGTTTAATCAAGAATATGGGTAAAAACAATCATTCATAGACAAATGATTATAACTAGTTGAATAACAATAACTCTTTCGACCTTTAGTATTATTAACTAGTCAAACTTGATTAACAAATGTTACTACGAAACTTAATCACAATTGGATCTTAGAATCAACTTGAAATTGAATTAAAACATGTTATCACAATCATACGTTAATCAATAAACAATACACATCATCTAAGCAAGTGCACAAAGGCACTAGCCACTCATAGCAAACATGAACATAAAATCTAAACTTTGAACATTAGAAATCATGATTAAAAGTCTTACAATGATTGAAATAAGATTACAAATGGTAAGGTAATGATACCCAAAGTATTGGTGTTGACTTCTTGATGTTTTGACTTCAAAATGTTGACTTCTTGACCCTTCAAAGCTTCCTGAACTTCTATGGACGAATTTAGGACTTTTGAGAGAGTATTTTGATGAGTGGATAGTTAATTGTCTTGAAAGATTTAGAAAAGCACCGAAAAAGCATACTCTAACACTTCACAAACGGTCCTATTTATACTACTCTCAAAGCCTAGGGTCTTTTAATGCTTCACTTGGCCTCCAAGAAGAGTAGAATAGTCTAGAATGCTCAATAGAAGGCTTTGGAATCGTTGGAAGTAAAACACAATACTTAATGATGAAGTTTGGCAAATCAGACGACATCCAACCGATCGGCATTTGTTCCAACCGATCGGTTGGCCTTCAAAAATAGCCTCCATCCGATTCAGTTGCGGGCTGCATCCGATCGGATGGGGGTTGCTGTGGATATGATTTTTGTACTTTTGGCATTTGGCTTGTTTCTTGCTTGTGGCTCTTGGTTCTTTATCCAAACTTGATCTTTTCTTCGTCTTGGAACTTGTTAACATGAATACTTGGACCTTCATTCTTCGGAATGCCTTTTTGGTGTGGAACTTGACACAAAAATCTTCGTATCATCATAAATATTTCCTTCTTCCTCATTCTTTCATCTTTTTCTTCCTTTTTCCTGTACTTGGCTACATATACTTTGCAAACATACTTTGGTACGATTAAGTAACAAAAGAATATAAATATAACCAAATAACACATATAAAAGTACGAATAACGCTACAAAAAACCTGCACAATTTAAGCGTTATCAAAACCCTGAATTTGGTTCCGTCCCATCCGTGGGTTCCTAGGGTCAGAAATAAAATAACTTAAACAAACACTCCTTTTTCACATAACCAAAACACACAAACGACTCAAACTCATCCCACAACATATCACTCTCAAAATTAAGGCATCTCCTTCAACTAATCTCAGCTCAAATCAACATTGTAAGCTTCGTTACTACTTTTCTTCTCTCAATTCTGAGTCTAGGGCTTCTAATTTATGCACAAAACCAAACTTGGGGTTTATGCATTTTCTTATGTAGATCATGAAGTACATTTGTAAATTATATAACTAATCATGTTTCCCTTAGTTAGGAATTGCATCTTGTAAGACATTATCACGATTTACTTAAAACCCCATGTCAGATTTTTGTAAAAAGCTTCTCACAATTAGTACAAATAATTTTTCACATTGTTCATACAAATAAAAACGTTATGTTTAAAACATCACTTGCATTCTTGAATGCTAAAGGAAGTACATAACTAATATGTATTTTTGGGTACATTCAATCGAAGCTACATTGAATTAGGAGCGCTTGGGTTATCTCTCGTTTTGTTATTGCTAAAGAAATTCTTTTTATGCATTAAAAGGAGTCGAGATAACCGCACCTCCACATTGTCCTCATATAGGCACACACTAGAACATTATATCAAAATTCTCGTTAGTTTCGACTAAAGTATGTAATTTCTGTATCTAGGATCAATCATGCCTCCCACAACTCACTATGACCACAAAGACACTCTCAACTACATTCCCAAACACCATAAGACTAAGGGCCTTACTCCCGCACAAGTCAAAATCTTCAAAGCTCTAGAAAAACGTTACTTCCATGAGGGTAGAACCATTGACCCATCCTTTCTAGAAGGCACAAACATTCGTCAAGAACTTGCAACCATTTGCTTTGATGGTCTCTTAGACATCAACGAACAAATTTGTCCTAGGTTTGTCCTCGAGTTCTATTCTAGCGTAATTCTCACAACCAATGATTATGGACTCATGTCTATTCAATTCAAAGTAAACCAAATGACCTCAACATACCTCTCCATCAATTTGCGGAAGTCCTTGAAATTTCATGTGAAGGTACATGCTTTTACTCGGATAAATGGTCCCTTTCAATCCTTGCTCAATCGTTGATCGTATGCCTCCATACGACACTCCTCTAGTTGCCAAAGAAGTAATCCGAGAACATCTTTTTCTTCCAAGAACTTCAACCACCAGGACAACCCGCTCGCGTAATGAAAACGACCGAGATCCATTCGGCATGAAACTCAATGGACTTAAGCCTCAATTCAAAAAATGGGAAGAAGTCCTTAGGGTAAATGTCTTGTGTACCATAGGTAATCGTGATCACATCAATGCTTGTCTTTGTTATATGCTCTATAGTTTGTCAACCCGCCAACCTTTCAACTTAGCCTACTATGTTCCCAAAAGGATGGCCGACATACCTGTAGAAAACTAGAAAGGGGGATTAAATAGTTTTACCGATTAAAATTACTTATTAAAACTTATAGATCGACTTATGTCAATCTAGTTTTGACGTGTTGGATATTGATAGAAATAAAAGCATATAAACTAAACTAGGAGATAGAGTTAGAGAGACACAACCACAACACAAGTATTTACTGTGGTTCGGCTACAAGGACACCTTCCTTCCCCTACTCCACTCCCCGAGTCACCTACTCGAGAGTTCGTTATCACTTCACAACACAAACTCCTTTCACATGGCGGAGAAGCCTTCACAATGTCACTTGCACTTTATCTGGTACAAAGCTAGATACCGGGTCTTTCACACAAGGTAGACCAAACCTTCATCGCCTACACTTTATCCAGTACAAGGCTAGATACCAGGTCCTTAGTACGGCGGGCCTAACCAACACACCCAATACAACTCAACTAAAGGATCCAACGTCCTTTTACACCTATCGACTCAACACATCTACAATACCCTTTGAGAAGAAAGAAAGAACAAGAATCACTTATGTGATCTTGGAAGAGAAGAATCAAAGATACCCATATCACGAGCTTGCACGTCTTCGAGAGGTTGTGATCTCACCTTATGGAAGGAACCTATAGAATCACAAAGAGAAACTACATAGAAAGATCCTTGGATTTGAGGTTAGAGAGTTTAGAGTATAGAGAGAAATAAACTCTAAAAGGGGTGAGAGATAAGAGAGAAATGGCTTACTATTTATAGGCAAAACTGCCTACTGTTCACCCAGTTCCACCGGATCCTTTCCTAGAGGGATCCGGCTAATGTAAATCGAGGGATCCGGGTAACTGGGTAAACCAGTCCAGATTTTGGGTTACAAACCGGGTTATGGGTTATGGGTTATGATCCATGGATAGATGATGTCATGCCTGATGTCAAAGACATCTTGGGTCATGGGTCATGGACTTTGGGTTATAGGTTATGGACTTTGGGTCATGGGTTTTACCCATTATGGATGTCATGCAATGGGTCAAGCTCCACGGTTTATGGTTTATGGACTTGGTTTTAGGCCATGGATAGTCCAAGTATTTACTAGCTTTTTCTTAACATGTATTTTATAAAATGTAAGTAACAAATGTTACTTAAGTGTTTTTATAAAATAGTTTTGGTTTCATGTAAACTTGTTAACTAGATATGTTTAAGGTTTACTTGTTTAATGAAATGAGTTAGTAAACTATTGGCTCAAAGCATTACGTAATTTATTGTTGTTTTATACTTTTATGAATTAAGCTACCACTAATTAACCACTAATTACCTACTAGATCTAGAGAGAGAAAGCTAGAGAGAGAAAGAGATGGAAGGGAGATGATTACACACACTTAGTAACAATAATTCTAATTTCATCAACCAACCCCTCTCCCTAAGGTGGGAGGGGGTATTTATAGTTTTACATGCACTTGGGCTTGTAGCCCTAATTCTCTTAACTAATGCATCATTAAACATAATAAACTAAATAAACGACACAGCCCATGGGCCTTCTACACGGGCTGGGCCTAATAACAAACCTAAAGGCCTAAGCAACCTTAATACAATATGATCAATACTTGAATAATACAAAACTGTTTCCCAACAATCTCCCCCTAAGTATTGGTCATCAAGGTTGCTTGACGTCGTCTTTGCTTCTTATGGCTTTGACGTCTTCAAAATCTTTGATCTTTGTTCTTGATAGTGATGTGATACGATATGGTAGTAATCTGCCGTTCTCCAACGATCTTTGCTTCTGAGGTCTTCACGTCTTCTCCACCATGCTCATATATCTTTTGACTTTGGTTCTTCAACTTGTTCTCACTTCTTCAATCTTTAACTTTGAGAAAGGTTGTAGTACTTGAATCTTTAGACTTTTCTTTAACAATTCTGAACTTTTTGATATTTCTGAGTCTTTGTGAGAACTTCTCTTTGGGATATGAGCATGATGGAGTCTTGATGGTGGTTGAACTCCAGGTCTCCAAGCTCCTCCGCAGCAGCAGCACGAACCAACCGGTACTTACAGGCTCAGACTTGAGATCATCAATAGCATAGTGTGAAGACTTTCTCAAATCCTAACCCAGACCGTTCTGAACCGGATTCCCCCGAAAGGGATAACACGGACACACCGAAGTGCACCCACGATTCAGTGAGTCGCTGGAGATCACCCCACGACTGTAGACCGTTTGGAGCAAACACTAAGCGTAACCCGCAAGGAGTTACCGAAGTGACCTGCTGTCAGAGTTGTTTGATGTTGCTCTGGCAGGATTTCCATTCAATCATTGATAATCACAATTGTGACTTTTCTCATGAATGTTCTCGGCAGATTGCTAAGATCTGCGAAGGACACTTTCTTAATTTTACATCTGCTGCCCATGATGTAGAACAGTAGAGTAATACTAAGTGTACCTAAGAGATCTTTTATGAATCTCATGGCTCTAGACTCAATTAGTGCACATTTGTTTGGTCGTCGGAGGCGTGGAGCAGATTGCCTCCTTTTCAATATCAACACTCTCGTAATGAGAGGTCGATAGATTATGAAGGGTTCTCCGTGTGAATGAAACAAATATCTTTTGAGAGACACTTGAGTGGCTTAGAAGGTTTATTAGTGCATCACTGGGTCCATGACGTCTTTAGTCTTCAATACCGGTGATGCTCATCAACCAGTAGATTATGAATTGAACCCGGTGTCTGCCCTAAGGTTGAACAAATGGAGGGCTATTTCTTTTCACCCTTTTCTTTGCTTTTCTTTTTAATTCTTCAACCCCTTTGTAG